>JADBJO010001108.1:347500-352500 GCA_016801955.1 Conus betulinus
TAAGAAGGAAGCAGTTGATTCATTCACAAAGATTTTTCAAAAACCGATGAGGGCAGTTAGTAGGAAACTTTCCCCTCATCTTAAGGAGGGTAGGAACTAATAAGAATAAAAGAAAACCACAATAGTATGTGACCATTTACTCATTGATAGTATATGTTTCTTCTTGGAGATAACAATCAAAAAGCAGTGAGTTGCGCTATCTGAATAATCCAGGTAAAAATTAGAGGGCAGAAAGTTTAAAGTTAACACCGGCTGTGGGGACGCATTTGGTAGAACAGGACTGAACACGTGAAAGAGCCGTTTGGAAAGCTAACGCTGAGTGTTCACATTCCTGTATGTCAGGCACGCTGTCTTCTGACTGGGTTTGCTTTTGTAAGTGCAAATGCGCCCTTACATGATCATGAGCGTACTTCTGCATGTAAACGTTATGATAAGAATACGTTCTATCTGTGCACTGGGTTTATTCATGCACACAGTCAGGGTAACGGCTTCTCGCAACATGTCAATGCGTAGAAAATATCATTCATTCCTGCACTAAAATGGCTGTCAAACTCTCGCTCATTCTTCAGTTATCCTGTTATACTTTAGTTGAAAATATCTATCTTCTTTTCTTTTCTCTTTCTGTTCGTCGTTCTTTACCATGGCTTACCTGGAAGGTTTTCTGACACAGGTCTTCATTTAACATGAACCCAAGACACCTCCTGCGTCTGATTCAAAAACAAAGAAAGAAAATGCCTCCTCCCAAAAGCCCTGCGGTTTTCTACGGCGCCCTCGACTGGTCTTTCTCTCTCTCTCTGCTTCAACTACCTATCCTACAGGTAACAAATCAATCACCCTGAGGCTTGCTTGTTTTGTCATAGGTCTGTATGAGACAGGGTTTGCTGTTCCTTTTATCATCTTTTTGCTGCTTTGGAACTTGTGTATGTTAGGATTCAGTGTTCATTTTTTGTTGTTCCTAGCACAGATCCATTTTCACGTTTCCCATTTGTAAACTTCTTTAAAACTAAATGAAAGTGTTTGCCCTTTGGAGAAAAAAAATAAAAAAAAGAGGTACAACGCGGAGTTTTAACCGAAACAGACACAAAGACTAGAGTAAGATGGAGAGGAGGATATGTCATTTGGGAGAAGAAGAAGAAGAAAAAGTGATCAAGAAATTCGTTCCGTGACAGAGAAAGTCAAACACCCACCTGATGACTTCATCAGTGGATTGACACACACAAATCCAGTGTGTGCATTACGTACGCCAACCCACACACAAGTAAATAAGACTGACCAGAAAACCCCAAATGCTGATTCACGAAACAGATCGGGAAGTAAAGCTTTTCATAGACACAGAACAAAGTTGTATGTTCTCGACAGATTTCTCTTCGTCAGCTGTCACAAGTAGCGACACACACGCGCGCGCGCGCACACACACACACACATACATGCGCGCGCGCGCGCGCGCAGAGAGAGAGAGAGAGAGAGAGAGAGAGAGAGAGAGAGAGACAGACAGACAGACAGACAGACAAACAGAGACATTTAGACAGACAGACAGGCAGACAATCTGAGGGATATGGCGATTGGGATTATTGCGTAATTCAGACATACTTTGAGGACGTCCGTTTGTCTGTCCTTATCATTGACATAGCAGTACTAAAGTGTTCAGTGACGTTCAAAATTACCCTGTTTTGGTTGCCTTTCTTGACTGGGAGGGGGGCAGGAGATACATGAATGAATATATATATATATATATATATGTTAAAAATAGGATGGTAAAGGAAGTTTTAAAATCAACAGATCTGTTTCGAGCGCTGGCTCGGTATTCATGCATGCCTAACCTTAAAAACATAATTGATTTCATCCAACAAAATGAAAAGCAACACAGCAAAGAAGGGTGAAGAAAGGAAATCCTGCAATTGTACTAAAAAAAGAACAGTGTCCCTTAAGCAACAAATCCCTCTATAACAACATTGTATACCAAGCCACTGTGACATCAGAAAATGAAAAAGAAACATACATAGGGATCACTGAAAATCACTTCAAAACCAGATATGCAAACCATAAACAGTCATTCAACAAAGAAAAATACAAAAACCAAACAGAACTGAGCAAATATATTTGGAGACTTAAAGACAAAAAATAAACTATAACATATCCTGGAAAATCATAAAAAGGGCATCACCATACAATAACATTTCAAAAAGATGCAACCTATGTTCAACAGAAAAATGGTTAATACTATGCAAACCATACTTAGCAACCCTAAATACTAAAATTTAGAAAGAGTGGGGGTTAATACTAAAGTAGAAATAGTAAACAACTGCAGGCACAAATGGAAATCGCTGTCAGCAAACGCACCCTGAACTGTAAACAACCTGAAAACCGAACAACACGTGCAGCCAATCCGCACGCGCAAACAGTGACATTAGGCCATATAACACCGGCAGCAGGCGACCCAAAACCATCCTGAGGAGAGCCAGCGCTCGAAACAGATCTGTTGATGTTAAAACTTCCTTTTTACCATCCTATTTTTAACAGATGTTGCTCCCCAAGGGGGTTGAGCACTTTAAGAATTTTATTAGGCATTTTAGTCGTAGTCTTGAGATATATATATATATATATATATATACTATCTATACACACCCACTCCCCCCCCCCACACCACACACACACACACACATATATATGTACATATACATACATACATACATACATACATACACACATTTATTTAAGAGTGTGTGTGTGTGTGTGTGTGTGTGTGTGAGAGAGAGAGAGAGAGAGAGAGAGAGAGAGAGAAGAGAGAGAGAGAGAGAGACGGTGATAAGGAGGGGGGGGGGTCTTAGGAAGAAAAGAAAAGTGCTATGATAATTATAGCAAGAACACAGTGGTGGACTGAAAACGAGTCAATCAGCTCCTGATTGGACAAAAGGATGAATGGCGAGACTAACCAGGACATGTCCTGGGGGGAGGTGGGGGCTCTTCTGTTAATGTCTCCTATATCCACCCACGTCTTTCGTACAGATTTTTGAGAAGAGTGCGCTGTCGTGGGTGACACCACTGGGACGCGTGCTCTTTTCACCGTCAAAGCAACAAAAGAAGCGGGTTCTCATACCGTTCGTGTTTAGGAGTCATCTTACATGGATTTGTAGTGTGTGACTCGGCTGAAAAGAAACACCACAACCACCACCCCTCCCCTCCCCTCCCCGCCCACATTCTCCCTAATATCCAAGTTTTTTGGTTGGTGTGTATCGTTGGTCCCATGTCTCCGGAGTCATTTCCGTGCTGTGACGTTTGTGGTCGACTGTGTGCCTCAGTGACTGGCGTCCGTTCCCACACGAAGACAGATTTGGGCAATATCAGCAGCCTGGCTACTCGTCTGTCGAAGCAACAGCAACGTCCCTTGTGAATAAAAAAAAAAACAACCCAATATCAAAGCGCATAGGCGTGAATGATTCGCAATACATACCTTTTTCAATATAGCAAGGGCAAAAAGGAAACTGAAACTAGTATAGGCCTACCCTTTTCATATTCAGGAAGCATATGTCAATGTTTTCCGACGATATTCTTGGTTCTGCTACAGTTCCTAAAACTGACACTGGCATAGGTAAAATATCAAAATGTAGAACTTTCCACAGGAATAAAAAATGCCCCAAGTCGCTCCTTTCTTGAGTCTACGCTTTCCATCGACGGCGTTTCGGGACCTCTGTCATTGGTTTGAATTTTCAGAATGCCTGAAAATGCTTGCAGTTTTCTATTACAAGTCTGACGGTAGGGATGGAAAGTGATCGCTAAGACGTATTGATGAAGTCAAAGTTGATGGTGTGGCAGTCTCTTCTATGAGTAAAACTGTTTTTGACAGATCAATTTCATGAACATTGAATGCCGAGCATACTGGGGTGTGACTACTTCTTTAAATCAGTGAGCACATTGCGAACACAGGAAGTCTGCAACTACCTAGTTCAGCGTTCGTCATTCGTTCGCGATGTCGCAAACAATTTTCTTCATTTCATTTGTAAGATCTGTCACGAAGACTTCGATTGTCGCCAAAATGTCATGGTAAAGAACATCATTCTCGTAAGAACCAATCTTATTGGATTCTGATGTTGTTGTATAAAACTGAGCGATCTGTTTACCTCAGGCCTCGAATTGGAGCGAGCATTTCAAGATCTGCGTTTTTGTTTGTTGAGGGGTTTGTTTATTTGTTTGTTTTGTTTTGTTTTGTTTTGTTTTTGCGTAGCGCAGTTTTCAGCTTTTTGTATCTAGTCAAAGTCAAAACTCAGACAACTTTCACACGCGAGGAAGAAGCAGTCAGAAGGAAGAAATCTGTCCCACTGTAATATACTATTGGGAACACCGGGAACATATCTCTAAACTTAAAACCAAGACTAACGTGTAATCAACTTCGGTGTTTTCAGTATAAAGTAAGTAAAGCACTAATAAATTTCTGCCCCCGAAACATTTGTTACGATAACAAGCCATAAATAGTTTAATGTGTCTCGCATTAATCTCTATGTTTAAAATTGCCATCGTTGTATCATTTCAGTGCGCAACAACAACAAAACTCTCTCTCTCTCTCTCTCTCTCTCTCTCTCTCTCTCTCTCACACACACACACACACACACACACACACACACACACACACACACACACACACACACACACACACACACACGACCGTGCAGTTCCAAAATCCACGTCAGTGAAAATCATGTGTAAACATTTCCCAGTTTTGTTTACCTGAACTAGTAAAATAAGTAGAATTTTATGTCAGAGAGAGAGAGAGAGAGAGAGAGAGAGAGAGAGAGAGAGAGAGAGAGAGAGAGAGAGAGAGAGAGAGAGGGATACTGCATTAAACCTTACAATAGTAAATATGACCTGTACACGAGAAAAGTCTGATCAAACCCTGCAAAGTTAAAGAAATTTATCGGAAATTGAAATGACTAAATCAGGATATTCATCAATCAGTAAAGATAATCGTCATTTTGTAAGAATGTGTGACCAAATAGGGATTTTGT
>JADBJO010001108.1:355000-372500 GCA_016801955.1 Conus betulinus
ATGTAGAATCAGCAGTGCAGAGATTGAAAAATGGGAAAGCTCCAGGTGATGACAGGATTATAAACGAATATATTAAGAACAGCGTGCCCTTAATGACAACAATTTATCGTAAACTTTTCATAAAGTTCTTAGCTCAGGTGTGATTCCTGAAGAATGGGTAGTGGGACTTGTTCTACTACCAATCTACAAGGGAGAGGCAGTAAAGACGACTGTGACAATTATCGTGGAATAACACTGCTTAGCTGCGTAGGTAAATTGTTTACACGATTTCGATAATCGATTAACTGATTTTCTTGAAAGCAATAAGCTGCTTTCTGAAAGTCAGGCTGGTTTTCGTCGTGGTCATTCCACATTGGATCATTTATTTGTTTTTGAAAAGCCTTGTAGATATTTGCGCTGCTAAAAAAAAAACAATTGTTTTGTGCTTTTGTTGACTTTAGGAAGGCTTTTGATTCTGTGTGGAGATTAGGACTATGGCAAAAACTTGTAAAGCAAGGAGTGAATGGTAAGATTCTCCAGGTGATTATTAACATGTATCATCAAATCAAATCGTGTATTTTTCATAAGCGGTAAGAAATCTGATTATTTTAGTAGTTATAGAGGTGTGCGGCAAGGAGAAAAATTTGTCTCCGGTTCTTTTTTCTTTGTTTTTGAATGACCTCGAACAATATTTTTCTGATCACAATTGTACTTCGTTAAACATTGATTTAGATCTTCCTGATGCAGACTTAAGCAGTTATCTTTGTTTATTTTTGCTTTTGTATGCTGATGACACTGTTTTGCTTGCTACCTCATGTAATGCTTTGCAAAAAGCTCTTACTGCGTTTAAAGAGTATTGTACTGGATGGAAACTAACTGTTAATGTACAGAAAACTAAAGTTGTGATATTCAATGGACGTAAGAATAATAAACACGTGTTTAAATTTGATAACAAAGTCATTGAAATAGTAGATAGTTTCAAATATTTGGGAATCTGTTTTTTAGTAGATCTGGTAAATTTCATAAATGTAAAAAAAATAGGCATGATCAAGCACAAAGTGCAATGTTTTCATTACTCCAAGTCGCTCGAAAAAAAAAATTACCCGTGAATATTGTTTTAGATCTATTTGAAAGATGGTTGTACCTGTGCTATTATATGGCTGTGAAATATGGGGTTATGAAGATATCAAAATCATAGAAAGCTTGCAGCTTAAGTTCTTAAAGCATTTACTCCACCTTAATCGCAGTACCATGACAGAGTTATTATATGGGGAACTGGGATTTATCCGTTGTCTGTGCAAATTAAAACCCGAATGATCCGATTCTGGATCTCACTAGCAACTCAAACGGATAAATATTCGAGTAAAAAATATTGTGTTTTATATGACTTGTATAAAAGTGGTATTTATATGTCTGGGTGGATAAAGTGTATACAAAGCATTTTTGTAGAAACAGGCTATGATTGTATTTGGGAAACACAGCAGTTTTCTAACGAAAGATCGTTATGTAGAAACATTTCTTTATCTTTGAAAGATAACTATGTACGTTCGTGGAATAGGGTATTATATTCAAGTAATAAATGCCTATTCTATAGAAATTATAAAACAGATTTCAAACGTAAAAATTACATTGAACAATTACCTGATCTATATATATTTCCCTTAATTAAATTCCGATGTAGTAATCACAAACTCATGATTGAAGTAGGAAGAAGACTTGGTCTTTGCCCGCGGAACGCTTTTGTAAAGATTGTAAACAAGATGTTGGAGACGAATTTCATTTCATTATGGAATGCCCAAAGAATGAAGAGTTACGAGTACGTTTTATTCCCAGAAAGTATACGAGTGTGAAATCTGTTTACAACCTGTGCAGACTATTCTCGGCTGGCAAGAATGTTCTGTTAAAGCTGAGTAAATATTTAAAATTCAGCAAAATGGTGTAAGTTTATGATGACCAGCCTGCTCGATGTTTTTTAGTGATTATGCCATTACGCCTTTAATACACATAAAACGCTTCCTGCATTTTGCTTAGTTATTTTGTGTCATGTTGAAGTGGATTACATTGTTTTTTTTTCTTTTGTTTATGTCCTCCATACCCCCAAAGGGGTGACAGGATAATCTCTCTCCCTCTCTCTCTCTCTCTCTCCCACACACACACACACACACACACACACACACACACACACACACACACACACACACATACATACATACAGAGAGAGAGAGAGAGAGAGAGAGAGAGAGAGAGAGAGAGAGAGAGAGAGAGAGAGAGAGAGAGAGTTTTGTCGCTGTGGAAGAATATCACTTCGTGGAATGTCGTTGTAGTGGTATGTCTCTTACTGAGGTATCGGTTAAGAGGAAGTCGCACTGCAACATGTCGCTTAAGTAGGATAACACCAAATAACCACGCCGCTTAACACGAAAAATGTCTCTACAATGTCTATGACTCTCTTAATTCAAGCATTCGGCAGCCGGTAAGCGCGTAGGCTTAAAGATGAAATAACAAATGTTCTCCATCTTCTCATTATCAAGATCACAAGAACATTTACTGACATGTGCCTCCATCAGCTTTTAACATCCCAAGTCTAAACTGCACAGTGAGTCAAAAACCTTTCGTGGCGTTCGATGGTTATGAACTTTCAATAGTTCGTTTCAAAGTGAGGTGACCGCGTGCGGAAACTGAAACAAATCTTTGAAATAATTTGTAGCGACTCTTGCCAAAAAACACGGACAAACAAGTTCTGAATCTGAATCTGATCGTTACGTCGCTGTCGCCACATTTTCGGGCATTATCGCGACGGGTTGAGGGTGTGCGCAGTCTAGTTTGTTAGCTGTTGTGATGCGATCAGTCTTTTGAAAGTTTTTTTATGGATGGTGGGCCTAACAATATTTTCGTCAAGGTGGTTCCAGTCTCTTACTGCGCTAACTAAAAAAAAATTGACTGTTAGAACTGCTCTGCTGACTCTGAATGTTTTTATGTTGTTTCTAATACAGTCAGAGATTGCGCTAGTGGTAAAGTAGTTGATAGATGTTCGTGGCCTTATGAGTCGTCCTGGTTTGTGTGGAATCAAATATTCAGCAGACAGTACAAGACAAAAGGCAGTGTTTTGACGACTTGTAACTTATTTGTCCTTGTTTTTTTGGCGGACTCACTAATATGCATACTTTAAAATCTAACTTTCAGTCATTTCAGCCGATAGAGAAATGAAAGTGGTTGCATGTTCTACATACATCGAATTCTTGTTTGGTTCAATATTCGTCGTTTTCATTTGAAACTACAAAAGTCTCTTCTGTTTCCTGTCTGGATGCATGATGAGGTTTACACTGAGAAGAAGAGGAGGAGAGAGAGAGAGACAGAGAGAGAGAGAGAGAGAGAGAGAGAGAGAGAGAGAGAGAGAGAGAGAGAGAGAGGAGGGTGGGGGGGAGAAGGGGTCCGAGTCTGAGTGTTCATTGTACGTCACTCGTGGACCAAGCCTCAACACAAAAACGAAACAAAGGAGCTGGCGGGGAGACGGAGAGAGAGAATAGAGGACTTGGGAGTGGGGATGAACTGGAATGAAATAAATACAAGCATCATACATGTGTATACTTGGAAAACGAATTGTGCCAGCTAAATGTCTTACTTGACTTACATCAAAGATATTTCAACCTGGTGGGGAAACAATCATTAAGATTTCTACATTGTCAGAAACTACACCCAGTGTCCTGGTCGTTTGCTACGTGTCGGAATGTAAAACGAGTATGTCGACAGAAAACGCTGCCTTCTCATGCAAGCTTCTGAAGAGAAGTATCTATAAGTCCTGTTTCGCTGGGCCCACCCAGCCACGAAAAAGTGCATCTGCATGCATTGAAGGTAGTGAACAAATGGCACAAGATGATTGGCTTATCACCTGCAGGATGGTCAGTTACCTCGGATAACAGAGTGGTCAGCTGCGTCCATTATTGGGGGGCGCTGTAAGGGTGCATTTTTCTTTTTTTTTTTTTTTTCTGAATAACACGGGGGGTGATGAAGGTACAATAAATGTCACGACTGGTGTATGATAGGCTTAGCATACCTCCAGGTAAAAACGCCGTGAAAAAAGATATGTTACAGAAAAAAAAAATTAAAGATAAGGATAGCCTCTAGATAGATTTAAACGAAAAGATTAAATCTTGTTTTGTTCTCCATCTATGGAACTTGTCCCTTAATAGATGCTCAGTATACTCTTTTTTTTTACATAGAGGGGACACGGTCATAATCTATATTTAGAAAGTCGACGTGAGGGGTCTAGAGATTGTGAAAGTTTTATGGCTTTGTTGAAACTAAAACCAGGACTATAAACTGCATATAGGGTGTGTGAGGACAAGGCACTTTATTTGCTAAGAGAGATTCTTAAAGGCACAATTTAGTACCAGTTTGTAAAAGGAAAATTACCTGTGAGTCCGTGAAAACCAGGTTAATATTCTGCTTTTAAACATAATAAGGAAAACAATTTTGCGAAACTATAGAAAGAATTACTTAATGTAAATAGTGTAAAATCTAGTCGTTATTTAAAAGGTAAAGTTTTTTGTTTGTTCGTTTGTTTGTCTGATCGTGTGTCAACATTGCAACGAGCGAGTGTCCGTAACGTGTGTTTTATATACACGATTTCCGACATGTAAAAGCCTAGTCAGTTTATCATCTTATGCCTTGATATATGTAATACTGAATTCACCAAACACAGGCATGTCACTTCTTTATATCATGCCTAAAAATGAACAGTTCCTGTATTAAATGGATGGGGTCTATAGTATAGGACAGGCACATAAATATGGTAGAGTGCTTCATTGGGAAAAAAAAAGGGAGAAAACATGGGTAAACAGAGCCAGATAGATACAGTGATAACAGCAAACTGCGTCCTTATTTGCATACTCTCATACATATACATCTGTACTCAAAATCAGATATCATGAATGTGTAAACATTCATGAGCAGGCAATTCATCCAGCTTGTCACTCTCTGTGCTAACCATCTTCAACATTTAAAGTATGGCATAAGCATGAACCAACACCAGAGACTTCATAGCAGAGATTGATGTCTTCTTCGATAACAAACAACACACCACCTATGCCAGGTCTATGTCTGTTCACTCACAATCACTTTCGTATTCAACTTCGAGAAAGCGTTCCCACTGGTTAAGTATCAACATTTTGTTATTTCTCCGAAAAGGATTGCAAAGGCATGGCTGATATTTCTTGTAAGAACTTCTTCCTGAGATGAGCAGGTGGAAGACGTTGAATCATGAACTGATCTCCATCCGCAAGCTTTAAAACACGAACTATGCAACCTCGGTCGGGTAAACAGTGACTAAATCTACACATACTATCGTTCATAGAAAGTGCGCCGGATCCAATTTGCTCTGCATTGATACGATATGGGCGGGTACACCCATGGGGACGCTTCCGTGGACGTTCGGTCTTGTCACGCAACCAGTGGCCATCATCCAATGATATTTGCCAGGGAGAAATTATGGCCCTTGTCCTCTTCTTGGCTTGCCCTGTGCGTGCCTGCACCCTGTGTGAACATAGCGCAGGCTTGTAAGGGTGGAGGGGGATCTTTTACGACTGGGTTTGTCTGGCAGTTGAGGACAGCTCTTCTCTGGGCCCACCTGCACCCGTGTGTTTTTTTTTTCTTCTTGTTCATAGAAAGTGCGCCAGATCCAATTTGTGTGACATCGCTACTCTTAAAACAGTATGTGTTCATAAACGAAATGTACTGCTCTTTTATGAAGATAGTTTTACATTGCCAGTACGATTCATACCTGTCCCTATCTCTACCAGAGTCTGACCATCTTTTTAAATAAACTCTGACCATCTTTTTAAATAAACATATCAAAGAGTTTTTTTGTTGAAACATTTTTTTTAATGAATTCACCGATTGGTAAAGTCATTTTCAAAGTGAGGTCACTTTAAGCCAGAAATTGAAACAAACTTCGAAGAAAAATTTCCAAGCCCGCTGAACGAAAGATACAAAGAAATTACCAGAGAAGCACGACGTATTTCAAAACAAATTACAAGCTAAACATGAGGCGTTTCTATGTCAGTTTCGTGCCCAGGTTGTGGAGATAAGTGACTGTACGTTCTTTGTTTTCATTGTCTTGAATGCTGTTTGTCTTGTCTGAAGAAGACAAAAAAGGTCGAAACGCGTCTTGTTTGTCGCGTATTTGTTTCTTTCTTTCGGTTGACGGCATAGTTATTTGTCTTTTAAGTGTGGTGTAAAGTCATACCTAAGGGTGCCCTGCTTTCCATAAAATTTGTCTTATCTGACTCACCCCCAACAGTTGTTTCCCATGAGCAAAGACACTGTCCGACTCCGGGTTATTCATGTTTCTGTGTGTTCTGACTCAAGAGCCTAATAAGAATTCACCTTAGGGAAATTTTCGGCCAGCTGGTCTTCATCAGCCCCGACTGACCGGTAGTTGTGGTGGGTTTTGGTGTTCTCTGAGTTGTCCTCACTGGTGGAGTGATTGGTGTTCAGCACACCCATGTAAATGGGGGGAAGGTCATAGCCACAGTCTCTGTTCAAACTTGGTTTTCTCTCCCTGATTTTTATTGCTTCTTTCACTTTCTTTTTTGTGAATTGTGCTTCAGCTGCAATTATGGTGGCTTGAAACTTGTTAGTATGGTATACCATACACACAGAAACAGTCTTTTCCCTGTTTATCTAAAGAAACAAACCTTCTGTAGGATCGTTTGGAAATCCTGCAGAGTTACATATCAAGCAATTGTATCCCTAAAAATCTGTAACGTATCATTAAGTGGACCTGCTCTATGCCTTCGAGTCTCTGAGGTCCCCTTATTTCAGACGACTCTAGTAATATGTATTTCATGGTTGTATCAAACATCGTACAATATGTGTTTCGAGAGTACTTTACTTGTATTTATTTGTGTCTTCTCAAAAATGCAGTTTTGCAGTTTCCCCCTTTGTTGCCAAGTGGGCAATGCCTTTTTGTGACTCAGTTTCGTGTACAATTGTATCCTAGATGGCAGTAATTCCTTACCACTTCCAATGTTACTCCACCATAAAGCCACTGTTGTTGTTGTTGTTGTTGTTGTTGTTTTTTGTTTTCCAAGAAGAAGTCACGAGAGAGAGAGAGAGAGAGAGAGAGAGAGAGAGAGAGAGAGAGAGAGAGAGAGAGAGAGAGAGTTTGTCAGAAAGACAGACAGATTCTCAGCAATCTGAAACATCGGTTGTTGAATTCATCCCTCAATCTTCCGGAGACACTGACGGAATCACACAGTAAAGACAGACAGATCTCAGCGTTCTGAAACATCGTTGTTGAATTCATCCCTCAATCTGTGACACACGTAAATTTGCGTTCTGCTCGATGTGTGTGTGTGTGTGTGTGTGTGTGTGTGTGTGTGTGTGTGTGTGTGTGTGTGTGTGTGTGTGTGTGTGTGAAGATTTTAAGGCATAGCGCAGCGAGAGACAGAGACATACAGATAGACAGACAGACAGACAGAAAAGAGACAGACGGAGTAATTGTGTTTGTGAGTGAGTGAGTCCATGAGTGAGCAAGCGAATGTGTGATCTTTAATACTAAATCATGAAAATATTCAGCAGAGGTCTAGTTTACAATCTATCCTCATCATGCACACATTATGTCAATAAATATAGTATTGTCATTCTTACCGACAAGTCAACACATGTAATGTAATTGTAATACCAAGAAGTAGAATATTCATAAATGTAGATAGGACATATTGGGAAGAAAGACATGCGGAACAAAACCGGACTGAAAGAGAGAGAGAGAGAGAGAGAGAGAGAGAGAGAGAGAGAGAGAGAGAGAGAGAGAGACAGAGACAGAGACAGACAGACAGAGGAAGAGAGAGAGACAGACAATCAGACAGACAAACAGACACAGAAAGAGGAAGGCTGCACTGGGGGGCGGGGGAGGGGGGGGGGGAGCTATAGGCGAGACAGTGGGTGCAGTCGTGTTCCTTTAAATGGAGTACATGTTCAGCCACGGGTATTTAAATTATGGCTAACAGAAAAACTCGCAAATGAAAGTTTATTTTGATTTTTGATCAAATACGCAAATCGTTTGGACACGAAACGCTTTTGCAATTATCCCCCTTGTCTTTCTTTTTTTTTTTTTTTTTTTTTTTTTTTGTTATTTATTTCTTTTTTTTTTTGTTGATGATGATCTTCTTCTTCTTCTTCTTCGTTCGCCTCACAGCGTCAGCCCAGCCCTCGTTGATAATGTAGCTGTTTTTCTCCAGGTCTTGTCGTCGGCAGCCGTGGAGCTTCGTGTGCAGCGGAGTCGGCGTTGGCCACACGGTTTCTCTCAGTCCCTTGAGAAGGGGACAGGTCTGTAGGACGTGTTCTGGTGTGTTTGGTCTTCAAGACCACAGGAGCAGGAGGGAGAAGGCGCAGCTTCAGCTTCCTATGCAGGTGGCCATCCGGGGATAGGCTACTTCCAATTCAGTGGCGGGGCGACCATTCCCAACCCGGCGGGTCCCCGGGTGGCGGATAGGGGAACGGCCCTCAGATATGAGGGTTAGCTGCGATATAAGTCAGGCCCGCCTGGTCGAATAAGCAGTCCCGGACCAACTGGGTGCTCCCAGCAGGACGGGGTGGGGGCAGCAGGTGGCACTGCTGCACTCAAGAAATACCCCATATGTCCCATGACGGGTTCATCACGCGATCATGAGGCGCGTTAAAACCTCTAGCTACGGGGTGGGACCCTCGGAGAAACAATCCCCCCTGTGCTCACAGGGCAGGACTTTGGACCATGAGCTAAGGGCGGGGTAACCCCTACAGAAACCTCGAGTGCTGAAGACGGAGGTGTTGGGCTGCACGGCGCACTCTAATAAACCACGACACCTGGATTCATCACACTTTATTGCCATTTCAAGGAATTCATTAAGGCAAAGTGGTGTCAGGTTTGTATGGAGTTTAAACGTTCATCATTTTGCATGGACTTTCAACATTAATACCATGTTATAACAGGCATGTTAGCTTTGTAGGTGATAATATGTTCAGTGTTGTTAGTTTGTCCATGTTTGATAGAGGCATGTCGATTAGAATCAATAATAAATGTCTTTGAGGCTTTTCAGAAGATTTGAAAAAAGGAAAACAGAGAAAATATCGACAACGTTTCAGTCATAGACCGTCTTCAGGTGTTGTGACATAAAAAGAAAAACAATTAGAATCAACTTATTGCCCTGTCTGTGATCGAGTCATTCTTCTCTGATGATATTATTGCTAGCACTACTCGAAACCATAGAAACGTATTTGTCGCCCTGACCAGTTTGAGAATGAAATTATTCAATTGGTTGCAGGTTTCAAATGTTGTTGTGTGTGAGGGAATAGAATGAAATCTTTTTCCAGGCAAATCTAGGTTGACAAGTAGTGGTGGAGTGTTAGGGGTGGACAGGTTGTATAGCCATAGCGATTTGTAAAATTACGTGAAATGTGTGCAGAAGTAATCTCTAATCAGGCTGTTTAAGGCAAAGAGAACGGGTGAGATAACGCCATAAGTTCACGAGGTTAGAGGGGACCAATCACCGTCTTTGTTTATGGGTAGGTTCCTGTCTTAACAGAAATCAAGGGTGAAGTTATTTGATATTGAATTAATCTGTTACTTGTATGTGTAGGGCGTCTATGGCCTAAATTTGGCTGCCTGAGCAAGTCCCAACGTTTGGGCTGGTGTACGTGGGTGATAGTCAGCTAGTATTCCTGACAATCGGTGTGCTGGTTGTGGAAGGTAGTTCAGAATTTTGTCTTTTTCGGGTATGTTTAAATGGACAATGTGGTTATGTAATGTGGGTGTAGCTTGAGTTTTGATTCACATGGTAGATGTGTGTGTTGGAAGGTTATGCTGTGCTTTTGAGTTCGTTGTAGTGGAACTTGAGTTTTGATTCATATGGCAGCTAGGTGTGTTGGGAGGTTATGCTGAGATTTTTAAGTTAGCTTTAGAGGTATATCTTGTTTGGAGAATAAGAGTAGGTGTCAAAATTAGCCAGGGGTTGTCCTCATTTTGTGAGTTGTCTGTAGTTTGTGTGTGCTCTTTTTGTGTGTGTTTGTTTGGTCAGTTGAACTTTGTATTTTTGTCCAAAGTTTGTGTGTGCTTTATTTGTTGCGCGTGCTGGTAATTTGATTGTGTAGTTATTGGTTAGACTACAAGTTGTAATAAAGGGGGTATAGTATGTGTAATATTGCGTGTCCAATAATATCTGAGCTCATTAAGGTTATGCTTCGCTGCTCTTGGGTCAGTATAGGTAAAAAATTTAATATTCACTATGTGTGTGTTCCTAAGCGCATGCGCATGTGCGTGCGTGTGGGTGTGGGTGACTGTGTGTGTGTGTGTGTGTGTGTGTGTGTGTGTGTGTGTGTGTGTGTGTGTGTGTGTGTGTGTAGAAAAAAGTTTGTATTTAAGCCTTAGTTCATTTTGCAATATTAAGATAATTTATGCCAATTTTCCTCACTCCACCCAGGTGTGGAGGGGTGCCTGACTGCAGTGAGGGAAGGGTCAAGGCGGTGGAGGGAGGGAGAGGTGTAAGCTCCGCCTTCTAGTGACGTGCCCTTGTCACAGTGAATGACGGATTCACTGCCCTTGTGGCCGGAAATGACTATGTGACCTTTACCTTTACCTGGCTTTACTTTATTTGGCAAATCATGTGTGAGGTTTATGTTATGTGTGAGCAATGTGATGTATTGGTAATAGGAGGCTACAAACGGAAAATTATTCAGAGAAATAAGTATGGTTGGCAGTTGAGTCTGTTTCCATGTTATTGGTTGTGGAACACACAATAAGAGAAGTTTGATTAACCTGTAGGCAAAACTAAGTGATGGAATTTTTTTTTTTTTCATTTTGGAATTTAAAGCCAGATTCCTTGCTGTGCCCACTTGAATTGAATGATCCAATTGTGCACCTCACTTTGAAGGGTGAGACCATGAGATGATACTTAGTGATTGTTCCTTTTAATCATTCCTTCGGGAACACATTGTTTAGGAATTTTTGGATGTTCTGTCATTTTCGAAGGAAACGTTTTTGTTTGTGCCCTATCAGTGGTGTGTTTTAGATGAATTGATGCAAGGCTGAAATCATGGAAATTTAAGATGAATTGTAAAGCAGAGAAGAGTGCGAGGTGTGTTTTTTTTTTAATAATCAAATGTGGGAGTGAAGATAAAGAAATTTACTGTCATCAGTTTTGTACATATTGCGCTAGTTCTAAATAGCACAGCGCATGGGACTCTGGTTGAAAAAAAAAATCTTGTTGAAGTTATCATTGAAGTATGGCTGCCTTGATGGTGGGATATAAAAAAAAAGGAGGGGTCAGATACACAAAACTCCTTTCCCTGTGTTGTTTAGGTGGGATTTATCCTTGCCTGTCTGCGCAGGGAGTGTAGGCAGGAGTGTCAACCTGCGTACGCGGAAGAAAGCAAGAGAGAATCTTATACAGAATTTTGGCAATCATCAGCTGAAACAAGTGTATGGCGATCCTATGCCGTAAAGTCGCGGAACTTTGCATTAAAATCGTATCCAATATTTTTCCTCCTGGTGAGATGTGGAACACAGATGAAAATTTTCAACTGAAGGTCACACATGCCAACCACTATAAGTGTAATGAGAGTGTTAGAGGAAGATTTTGTGTAGGTTCAGCGACATCGCTGACATTGTGTCTCTAACCATGTCCAGGTCTGGTTGGCCCCGTCTCTGTGCTTCTCTCTGAAGTTTCCGACCATCCCTGTACCACAGACTGGTTCTGGCCACAGCAACACCTCAGCCTGCTCCGGTCTTCACTCTTCGTCAGGAGCGGCGGCAGTGGACGAAGTTTCGCCTGCGTCCCCAGCATTATGGCTGTGTTGTGTATTGATTGTGCGCGCTTTGTGGAATGTGCCTCGATGACTGAGAGACTGATGCTGTTTCCGGTGTCAGAGCAGTTCTGATTCAGAAGTCGTCGAACTTTACTACACAACAAACTTCGTGTGATGTTGGATATGAGACAATTTAATACTATGGGTTGGCATTTAAGCTGTGTGTGAAGATGACTGAGTAAGCGAGAGAATAATGTAGCAAGGATGTGGTGTGAAAGTGTGTATAGTTTATATGCTGGATTATTAAGTGTTTGTGCTTTATCATTGGGTTATGTGCTATTTACTGTTGGTATCGTGGGGGCAACCAGTCTGATACATCTATGTGTACATTAAAGAAAGGGTGTAAGACTGGAAGGAGATATGAGTGTATATGTGTTGAGGTTACTAAATGTGTCGTGTATGTGCAGATTGTTGTGTCTGTGTATTCTTGTGATTGCGCTTCTCAGTAGAGTAGGATCTGGTGGGAGGGGATTTATTCGTCCGGCTTAGCGAGCGTGACAGTATTTAATACGAGAAAGGGTGGTAACGCGATTCAGCCGATTTGCAGACGATACAGTAGGGTTTCGTATGAAAACCTGTTTTTAAAAAACTCTTAAAGAGTTTGACGAATTTTCAGGGACTAAAACTCAATGATGAAAAAACTGTAAATGTATGGTTAGGAAAACTGAAGAACTCAAAATGTGAGTATCTGTCAGAAAGGAAAATGAAATGGAACCCCACCAAAACATAAGATCCTAGTATTTGGTTCACTGAAGAGTTATCAAAAGTTACAGAAATCAACACAGCAGATACATTCATCGAAGTCAAACAATTGTTTAAAGTTTGGTCAAAGTCTCAGTTTCGTTGTCCTCTCCACATCTGTGGTCTTGGTTTGGTTCCGTCGGGGTCACCGGTATCGGCGAGTCCATTGGGGGCTGTCGTTGGACGGACGTGGTGGCGCCCTCCGGAGGGAGAGCTCACTCACGCCGGCTCCGCGACTAAGCAATTATTGTCGTCAATAGGGGGCTTAGTAGGTGGTGTCCTGCGTATGTTAGATCAGAACAGGCGCCACTGAACACCACCGAAGTGACTAGGCAGCAGTGCAGTGTCTCCTCCGGGGGTTGCCTCTTGACGACTTGCCACTGACTGCTCCCTACGGATTGCCGGTGCCGGCACTGCGGCGGGGCCGACCGGTCTGTGGCTGTGGACGGGGTGTCGGAATGAGCGGCGTGGGTACACTGCCTCTGAGGTGGCGCAGAGGTTTGGGACAGCAAAAAAAAAAAAAAAAAAAGTTTGGTCAAAGCCTATATGCACACCTTTAGGCAGGACTGCAGTACTGAAGGCCGTGATTCTTTCAAAGCTCATATACCTATGGATTCTGTTACCAAATCCTCCACAAGACGAAATAAATCAGCTTCAGAAAATATGTTTTGAATTTATATCGACAAAAAAAAGCCTAAAGAAATTCAAAAGAAAATACGCAAGACATTCTGTTGAAAATGGAGGTATAGGTGTTCCGCACTTAAGCAAATATATACAAGCTCTAAAACTGACCTGGTTAAAAAAAAAAAAAAGAAAGAAAGAAAGAAAAAGAAAAGTATACATGACAAATCCAAAATGGAAATACAATATCAAGTGCTAAGTTCCCAGAAATAGATTCATTCGACGTTTACAGACCTAGAAAATTTCTCAAGAAAAAAAAATCAATGAATTTAAGAAAGATGTTTCCATTTCATATGTTAACTTTGCAGATCAGGTATTTTTAAACAATTTGAATGAGGTATTAGCAGAGCCGTTATTCTGTAATGACAAGTTTAGAGTTTCTAATGACGTCATTAACTTTAAAGACTGGACAGCAAAGCAGATATTCCTAGTTAAAGATGTTGTCAATGAAGATGGTAGTTTTCTTGATTACAAAACTTTTTATGAAAAATGTGATATCACGTTAAAATTACATAGAGTACATGGGATGTATATCATCAATAAGAAGTTGTTTAAGAAATGCAAATATGAAAGTAACGACGAACAATAACTGTAGTCTAAGAACGAAAGCATTGGAAATAATATCAAAGCGTTAAAAAAGGATCGAAAACTTTTTTTTACAGCACTCTCATCGAAAAAAAAAAATAACAATATTTAATATAAACTCCTTTGCAAAATGGGAAGATGAATTAGGATGTGTAATAGACTGGGAAAAATCAATGAAACAAGTAAAAAACAAATTAAAGAAATAAGTTAAAATGGTTCCAAATAAGAATTTGCCACAATATTTTAGTTACAAATTGTATCTTAAAGAGGATGGGAATTCTTCACAGTGACCTATGTACATTCTGCGAAGCTGACACCGATTCAATTCAACGCTACTTGTGGCAGTGGCAGTATGCAAAATATTTCTGGGGGCAACTAGAAAAAAACATTAAAAGAAAGATGTGAACATTGCAGCCGAATGGAGTTTAATATGGAGCTGGTTTTATTTGGAAATGATGAACATACAAAAACTGATGAAGTTTTTGAACACATTATTCTGTAGACTAAGCATTATACATTCAGATGTAGAATGAACAAAATAAGACCCACAGTAAAACACTTTTTGAGAGAACTTAATAATATATATAGGGTTGAAAAATACATGCGTTATTCAGAAATGGAATTTAATAGAAAATAGTATCCCTATGAAAAACTAGTTCATATGTCGAATGGAATGAGTTAGACGAGGAGGGAAAAAGAAAAAGAACGAGCAATAAGTGATCGATGGTAATAAGTAGTTGATGGAAGTTAAGAAAATATGTCTAGACATGTGAAAAATTCTACCTACCACTTTACCCTATTTGGCCGGGCATACTGGAGGTAGAATTCCTCGAGTGCCTCCTGAACGAGAAAAGGTTGCACGTTTGTGACTTTCTTTTTCATTTTCCGTCTTTCTTCGTAGATTATTGAATGGAACTGTCTGAATTTTGTCTTTATGTGTGTGTGTGTGTGTGTGTGTGTGTGTGTGTGTGTGTGTGTGTGTGTGTTTATACCTTTGTTCCCCCACCCCACTCCCCACCCCCACTTCCCCTCTTCTTGATTTAGTATACTCATTCGTATTATGTATGTTGATTCTGCCGTTTTTGTTATAAATATTGGAAAGTCATTTTTTTTTTAAATGTCGAAGTTCAGTTAGCAAAAGCAACCCGCGAGTCAAAAGCTTGCAAATGTGATTGACAGGTGCTTGCAAATGTGATTGACAGGTGACTGCCGTTTCAAACATTGTCGATCCTGAGGCCACAACGTGATGCAGGCTGACCTGACCAGCCA
This sequence comes from Conus betulinus, assembly GCA_016801955.1. Classification (NCBI taxonomy): domain Eukaryota; kingdom Metazoa; phylum Mollusca; class Gastropoda; order Neogastropoda; family Conidae; genus Conus; species Conus betulinus. The sequence goes on from JADBJO010001108.1 coordinate 370,097, forward strand.
ACTTCTCTGTTATTTTAAAGAGAGAGAGAGAGAGAGAGAGAGAGAGAGAGAGAGAGAGTGTTTTCATGATACCTTTGTCCATTATAAGTCTTGACATTTTCTTCTTTGGCTGCTTGCAGATTCTTCTCTCCCCCCTGGCAGAGTGACCTGAAATTTAAAAAAAAAAAGCAATCTGCTCCTTCCATCCCCCCCCCCCCCCCCCCCAGCAATCTTCTCCTTCCCCCCCCCCCCCCTCCCACACACACACACACACTTCTCTTCCCTTCCTACCCCGTGGCACATGCGCAGTGCAGTGACCCGAGAGTGACTCGAAACTAACAGAAAAACCACAACCCCCCCCCCCCCCCCTCCCACCCCACGCTCCCACCCCCGCCCCGCCCCGCCCTCGTCCTCCCGTGGGGTGCACGGATACAACACGATTTCCCTCCTGTTTCCTGTTTCTATTTCAGCTGGAACAGCCGCGGGGCGGTCAGGTGCCATTCTGTCCTTTGCCAGTTTAGCTGGAACCGAAGCCAGCACAAGTCCACAAGTGTCATCAGCCACGCTCGTCCTGGCGGCCACCGGATGAATCCAGGCTACCTCCTAATGGCTCGCGCTGTCGGCAGACAAGACGTGCGACGAATGGGAGGTCACGACCTCTTGTCCGGGACCAGCTGTTCGAGGAAGGAACAGTAGGCGTAGGGAGACTGGGCAAGTGAAGGGGGGGGGGGGGGGGGGGGGGGGGGGGGGGGGGGGGGGGGGGGGGGTGTAGCACAATGTTAGAAAACGCCACTGATGAAGGAGAGAGGATCAGTGTCTTGTTGTCTGTCTTTCGCCTTTCTCGGAGTCTTGGTCAATCGCGCGTGCTAGCGGATCCAACCTCTTCCTGGCCAGAGAATGGTTTGATTGGCTGGGCGTGTCCTCACCTGACGTCATGTGTGCCGGCTTCTTGTTTGCCCGCCGTTCAATGAAGTCGTCTTACCGCGCGCGCACGCGTGTCTGTGTGTGTGTGTGTGTGCACGCGTGAAGCTTGACAATTTGACACTGTCAGTTTCCAAGATGAGGCGGATAGACGAGCCAACCCGTGAACAGCAAAGCAGACGAGGCGTCAGTCAGAGCAACAACAGAAATGCAGAATGCCTTCAACGCGCACAACGGAACTGCAGCTACTACAGGGAGGCGAGGGCACTGATCCTGCCAGTCTCCACATCTGTGGAAACGCTGTCTCAGTGGGTGGGAAGGGTGATTAGACACCCGGGCTTTAGTATAAAAGTTACGGAGATGTTCGCAATTCTGGTCACTTCGCCCCTAACCTTCTGACAGGCTGTGGAGGTCGATTGCAGAGAACTGTCTTCTGTAGCATCCATTTCTTTGGCAGACCCATTGCCCAGGACTCCTGCACTGTTCTGTTGCAAGGTAGGCTATGTAGTCAAGGTTAAGTCTCCACTCAGGAACGATACCGTTTCTGCTGTCCCTGTTGATTTTTTGTAGTCATTGCTGTTTGCTATTGTCGCTGTTGCTGTTTCTGGTGTTGCTAGCGCTGTGTTTGCTGTCAACTATGACAATAGTGTGTACCATACAAATGCAGATTTTTTTATTCTTTTCCTTGAATGGTGTCTTTGTTATCATTTGTGACATGTTATTAAGAAAAGGAACAAAAAAAGATGTAGCAGAATTACTCGATTCTTCTTGTGTTTAAAAAAGGAAAAAGACGCTCAGTATTTTCTTCAATGTTTCAGAATGATGCCTGTTAGGGTTGTATGCCAATAGATGTGGATCTGGAGGCGGGGTAGTGCGAACAGGTTTGTGAATGATATGTTGACAGAGTTTCTGCCTGAAACACTCAAATCTCTGATTACTCTACCACATGGGCAATGCTACGATATAATCACTATCTGTGTAACACACCTGAGGTGCTGATTGCCACACTGGCTCAGTTGTTGCATAGCAATCTTTCAACGTGACCCAGCCAAACCAATAATTGCTCTATTATCTCTGCAATGTGGTCGCATAATCATGAATCTGTATGACATTCCTAAACCACTGACTGCCACACTGCCTCAGCAACACAGCAATGCTGTCACCTAACTATGTTCCTCATGTTCCTATATGACACTCTTATCATCACATTAACTCTGCCACACGGAACATGCAATGCTGTCATACAACCATGTTTCTGTGTGACACATAGACCACTATTTACCACACCATCTCAGCAATGTTGTCACATAACCATGTTTCCGTATGACACATAAACCTCTGATTACCATATCAACTGAGCAATGTTGTAACCATGGTTTTTTGTATGACACATAAACCACTAATTACCGCACTATCTCAGCAGTGTTATCACATAACCATGTTTCTGTATGACATGTACATCACTGATTACTACTATGACACCAAAAATCATCTGTATAACACA
>JADBJO010001108.1:377500-387500 GCA_016801955.1 Conus betulinus
AAATGATGATGATGATGATGATGATGATGATTCCAGAGGATGCCTGTGCCACTGTTGCTGTTGTGATGGTTCCGGCTGGCCTGGGATGCAGTCATTATCATCATCATCATCATCATCATCATCATCATCATCATCATCATCATCATATCCATATCAACAACAATGGTTGCTAATAATGATAATCATCATCATCATCGTCGTCGTCGTCGTCGTCATAGTCAGTCATCATCATCAGCAGCAGCAGCAGCATCTTATCATGATTTTCATGACAGGTCCAGAGAATGTCTGCGCCGCTGTTGCTGTGGTTCATAATTGTCGTCGTTACCGTCATCATCATCATCAGCATCATCATCATCATCATCATCATCATCATCAAATCACGATTTTCATGACAGTTCCAGAGAATACCTGTGCCGTTGTTGCTGTGGCTGTGCTGGCTGGCCTGGTGTGAATAGTTCAATGATATAACAGTAATATCATGATTTTCATCGCAGTTCGAGAGGATGTCCGTGTCACTGCTGTTGCTGCTGCTGTGGTGTTGTCTGGCGGGGGCAGGCGGGGTGCGCTACAGTCCTCTGTCCACCCAGTGCCCGGACACCACCAGCTCCGCCAGCGCCCTCCGCCACAACGACGTCTTCCTCTACGACCACGACTTCACACGGAGACTTCCCCGACATCAAGCGGTCCGTCACTCGCCGCCCGTCGGATTCCGGAGCCCCCGAGGCACGGGCCAGCCACGTCAGTAACCTTTCCGACAAAAGGTCAAGTGACATCGGAGCTGACGGCGCCCAGCCAGGTTCGTTCAGATCGAGCCGTGAGTCCAGGTGGAAGGAAGCGGGCTTCAGCCAAGACTGGCCACAACAGACACAGAACCTTTTCCGGTTCAGAGCACACGGCACCCCGGCCATCGCCTTTGTCCAGCGGTCAGCGTCAGGGCCAGCCCCAGTCGCCGGACTTTTGGGACCAGCGCAATAAAGCGGGACATCCAGAAAGTTGGGATGTGGCTGGAGGATCGACCACTCCTGCTGGATGGTCAGTAGCGAGACCACATCTGTTTGAATCAGTGATGTCCAGCAAACTAGGCACGTCACTTGGAAACCGACCCAGTGCGGAGCGTGGCAGGAATATCGGAGGGGATGCCCACACTGACGTCACCAAGTCAGAGTTGTGGTCTTATTTCCAGGAGTTGTCTCACCCGCAGTCATCTTCCCCTTTTCAGAGTCCTCGACAGGAAAACAGTCAACAGCACATTTTTTCGGAGGGAAGCAGTCCTCCTTTTCCTCAACGAGGGTCACGATCGTCTGGCTCAGAGTTTCTGGAGAGGTACGGCAGGTCCACTACCCGATCAGTGTCACCACGACATCTGGAATCGTCTGGCAGACCAATTCCACCCACCCAGCTGGAACTGTTCCATGACTTTCAGCACATTAATCCCACGCTGTGGAGCATTTGGAGTGATATGAATTCAGGTCAGAGAAGCACAGGAAGTCCCGTGTGGAACAACACAGGCAGCATGACCAATGTCCTCCTCCACTGTCTGGGCAAAGATCCACGCAGTCTTAACACACTGTCACCTGCCACATCTACTCACCACGCACATGCAACCCGTCAAGCTGAAAAGCGGGAACGAATTACTCTGCATCATGGCAACAACTCATCGCCACAGGGAAGGGGTTTGGAATACAAAAACAAAGAACCTCAAGACACACATCACACTGAGAGGCCCAAAATGTCTAATCAAGAACTCTTCGAGGTAATATCGTCTCTTGCACAATCTGCCAGAGCCTACAAACACGGTGTCTTGGCAAACTTTCAGCAGCAGCACCCTCGAATCACTAAAAGACTGTCGTTTATTCATCCGACATGTCTGAATGACAGACTGGACTTCTTGAAGAGCACAGACAACATCGATGCAGACCTACTGCAGTTTCTAGAGGAGCTGACAGATGCTGCATCATCTCTGCAGACTCCGATGAAACGAGCACCGCCGTCTCACAGAAAAGACAGGCACAGCATAGCGACTTCCTACACGGATCACAGTCAGACCGTCGTCAGAATCTGAAGACGATCCTGTTTCACGGCACACCAACACTGAAACTTCCTAACCACAGAGGACGTGGCCAGATAAGCCGAAGCTTGCTAGGAGTCGATGGACAGCCTGACAGCGATCGTGTTGGTCATGTAGACGAAACAGAAGTTAAAAGCACAGGGCAGCAGTCTGTCCAGAGCAACAGCACGGCAAGGGGGAAGCAGGGTACGCCTCACCGGCCCAGTAAACGGACCGGACCCCCCGCACAGGTTTTCCCCAGAAGCTGCCCTGCCTTGGAGCTGCCCCAGCATCACACGATGGAGAGACCTGGGCATGCACGTCTTCCCGCGCTACGTGCAGGAGACGGTTTGCGGACAGGACAGCAGCAGCAGTGACAACATCAACTCCGAGTCCACCACCTGCTGGTACGGCTTCTACAACTGCCGGCCCATTACCTCAGCCGTTCAGGTCCTCGTGCGACACACCGGAGCCTGCAACGATCGTCGCGTGCCGCAGAACATGCGCGGACACTATTTCCTGTCTGTCGTCAGCATCAACACCGGCTGTAACTGTGCTTGAGCGCTAAGGACAGGGGCGGTAACTCGAGGTGACACCTGGTTTAGAAACAGGGGAAGTAAATTGAAGTAATACTCATTAGGACACGGGGGTAAACTGGAGTAATAGTCTGAAGGACACGGAGGCAAACTGGAGTAACACTCACGAAGACACAGGGAAGGAACACGACACTCACATGGACACGGGGTAAACTGAAGGAACACAACACTCACATGGACACGGGGTAAACTGAAAGTTCACAACACTCACATGGACACGGGGTAAACTGAAGGAACACAACACTCTCACATGGACACGGGGTTAAACCGAAGGAACACAACACTCACATGGACACGGGTAAACTGGAGGAACAAAACAATCGCATTGACACGGGGGTAAACTGAAAGTTCACACAACACTCACATGGACACGGGGTAAACTGAAAGTTCACAACACTCACATGGACACGGGGTAAACTGAAAGTTCACAACACTCACATGGACACGGGGTAAACTGAAAGTTCACAACACTCACATGGACACGGGGTGAACTGAAAGTTCACAACACTCACATGGACACGGGGTGAACTGAAAGTTCACAACACTCACATGGACACGGGGTTAAACTGGAGGAACACAACACTCACATGGACACGGGGTAAACTGGAGGAAACACAACACTCACCTGGACACGGGGTAAACTGGGGGAACACAACACTCACATGGACACGGGGGTAAACTGGGGGAACACAACACTCACATGGACACGGGGTAAACTGAAAGTTCACAACACTCACATGGACACGGGGTAAACTGAAGGAACACACACTTACATGGACACGGAGACAAACTGGGGGAACACAGCACTCACATGGACACGGGGGTAAACTGAAAGAACACAACACTCACATGGACACAGGGTAAACTGGAGGAACACTCACATGGACACGGGGATGGGGGGGGGGGGGGGGGGGGCGGGGGTGAGTACATCAGAAGGACGTGTGGGTTCAATTGAGTAACAGTCAAAAGAGCTTGGGGGGGGGGGGGGGGGGGGGGGGGGTAAATAGGAGTACACTCACAAAGACACGGGGGTTGAAGTGGAATAACACTCACTTTGGGAGAAAAATGATATTGTAGTAACCACATGAACGGGACTATATAAGCATTGTCTGATTTCTCTTACAACTCGTTTGTCAAAATGGTCAAGCTTTTACTTGGATCCAACATGATCATGGGTAAACGTTGGCGACTACATATCAAAACAAATCTCTCTGTGTTTTCATGTTTGCATTCTGTAAATATACAAATAGATACAGCGAAAAGTAGACACGGAAGAGGTAAAGATCACATTCCACGTGGCTAAACTTTTTTAACGAACTTCGAATGCATCCTTGAATTGATCATTATCATTATAGTGTCTTAGTTCAAAGCAAATAGACCAGAAAGCAGATGCGTACACACACACGGACGCCAACTCACTCACGCACGCGTCAGCACACCCACACACGCACACACGAACACATACATACACGCGCTGGCGGGCGGGCCCCCCCCCCCCCCCCCACACACACACACACACACACACACACAGCAAGCGAGCAAGCGTGCGAGAGCGAGCGAGCGAGCGAGAGAGAGAGAGAGAGAGAGAGAGAGAGAGAGAGAGAGAGAGAGAGAGAGAGAGAGAGAACAGACAATGAGGGACGGACAGACATTCAAACAAACATCCAAAGCGTGCAGAAAAATTCATTTTGAGATTGGTTTTGTTGGTTTTGTATTCATGTACTTGTGCGTCATTGTACCTGTGTCTATACGCTTACAAAACGTGTGCGAGCCATTGTCGCGAAAATTGTCATCGTTATCTTCCCCAATATAGTCATCGTCATTCTAGTTGTCGTTGCTGCTGCCGTTGTGATCACCACCACCACCACCACCACCACCATCATCATCATCATCATCATCATCATCATCATCATCATCATCATCATCATCATCAAGAGATGGAACTAATCGTGAAACCCAAGAAGACAAATCAACGTGGCTGTTAGAAGGGAGAGTAGAGTTTATTTAAACGTACTGTCGACGGCCAGGGCCAGTGTAAGCAGATGCAATCACTCCTCGCCCAGAATCCCTCCACGGGAGGAGGGGGAGGGGGGAGGTGTGGGGGGTCGGCAGAAAGGGCACGTGCCCAAACTCACCTCCTCCCCGCCCCCAATCGCTTCCCTGGGGAATAGATTCAAACCGATCCTGATCCCCCCACCCCCGCCCACCTTGTTCAAAAATCACCATCCTCCTTCAAAATTTTCAGTGTAAAAAAAAAAAAATTATGAATAAACGAAAAAAAAAAGAATAAATAAATGAAAAAAAAAAAAAAAATCAAAGTACATTGAACCCCAATTTGACACAGGAGTGATCCTAATTTGGAGCGTGGTCCACAAACACTCGATGAAGTAACACAGGCTCGGGGCCCAAACTTTACTGTTCTATGGGACAGGGGCAGGGGAAGGAGGAGGGGGGGGGGGGGGGGGGGGGGATGCAGATGGGTGCGTGCCGACGTCACTCCATGGGGATGTTTTTTGTTTTTGTTTTTAGATCATGTCCCAAATCACTCACCGGAGACTAGTTTCGAAAGCGGACTGCCACTCGCCAAATGCGTTGCCTTTAGTTACGTCCAAACACAGGCCGCGTCGTTCTGCCCACAGTTTGGGGCTCTTCAGATCTCTCATGAAGGGCTGTGCGGTCTCTGAGGCCGCTGATATGCTTTACATGAGTCAGCCATCTGCGCAGAGGCGCTCTTGGTAAATATCTGCCTTTAATGAATTGGCAGAGGAATAACATGGGGCCCAACGTTGTGCCTGGGGGGACTGTTATTTCCTCTCCATGTGAGGGACCATGTCTATTCGTCCATTATTCACCATGTGAAAGATCATGTCTGTCCATTTTTCACCACGTGAGGGGTCATGTCTATTCGTCCATTTTTCACCATGTGAGGGGTCATGTCTATTCGTCCATTTTTCACCATGTGAGGGACCATGTCTATTCGTCCATTTTTCACCACGTGAGGGACCATGTCTCTTCGTCCATTTTTCACCATGTGAGGGACCATGTCTATTCGTCCATTTTCCACCATGTGAAAGATCATGTCTGTCCATTTTTTTCCATGTGAGGGGTCATGTCTATTCGTCCATTTTTCACCATGTGAGGGGTCATGTTTATTCGTCCATTTTTCACCATGTGAGGGACCATGTCTATTCGTCCATTTTTCACCACGTGAGGGACCATGTCTCTTCGTCCATTTTTCACCATGTGAGGGACCATGTCTATTCGTCCATTTTTCACTATGTGAGGGACCATGTCTATTCGTCCATTTTTCACCACGTGAGGGACCATGTCTATTCGTCCATTTTTCACCATGTGAGGGACCATGTCTATTCGTCCATTTTTCACCATGTGAGGGACCATGTCTATTCGTCCATTTTTCACCACGTGAGGGACCATGTCTCTTCGTCCATTTTTCACCATGTAAGGGACCATGTCTATTCGTCCATTTTCCACCATGTGAAAGATCATGTCTGTCCATTTTTTTCCATGTGAGGGGTCATGTCTATTCGTCCATTTTTCACCATGTGAGGGGTCATGTTTATTCGTCCATTTTTCACCATGTGAGGGACCATGTCTATTCGTCCATTTTTCACCACGTGAGGGACCATGTCTCTTCGTCCATTTTTCACCATGTGAGGGACCATGTCTATTCGTCCATTTTTCACCATGTGAGGGACCATGTCTATTCGTCCATTTTTCACCACGTGAGGGACCATGTCTATTCGTCCATTTTCACCATGTGAGGGATCATTTCTATCCATTTTCACCATGTGAGTGACCCATGTCTATTCGTCCATTTTTCACCATGTGAGGGATCATGTCTATCCATTTTTCACCATGTGAGGGACCATGTTTATTCGTTCATTTTTCACCACGTGACGGACCATGTCTATTCGTCCATTTTTCTCCATGTGAGCGATCATATGTATTCGTTCATTTTTTACCACGTTAGGGACCATGTCTATTCATCCATTTTTCACCATGTGAGGGATCATGTCTATTTGTCCATTTTTCACCATGTGAGGGGTCATGTCTATTTGTCCATTTTTCACCATGTGAGGGATCATGTCTATTTGTCCATTTTTTTCACCATGTGAGAGATCATGTCTGTTTGTCGATTTTTCACCATGTGAGAGATCATGTCTTTTAGCCCATTTCTACTTCATAATCAACATTTTAACCGTGAAATTCCCTGTTAAATTTCAAACCGCATTTGAGGTTTGTGCTCACAAAACTCATGTGAGTTTTTCTAAAGATATGTCAGTTTTGTGAGAACGCGCTTTTGTTGGCGATCGCTTTTTCTGTACAGACGAACAGTATAGTTTCTGCTATTTGTGTTGCTTAGTAATACATTGTTGGCATGTTTGATTACAAGAATTAGATTCAGCATTGTTGGAGCTTTGGAAGTGTGTCACATGAAAATGTCAATAAACTGATTGCTGTTGGCCCAAATCCGGAAGCGGTATCCCTCTTAGCAGTGTGGCTGAGAACGGAAGAGAGAACAGAGTCAAGAACACGCATGCGTACTTTCACTACAAATAGAACCAATTCAGGTATGACTGTGATGTGTGTGTGTGTGTGCGCGCGCGCGCGCGCATGTTTTTTGTGTTGGTGTGTGTGTGTTGTGTGTGTGTGTGTGTGTGTGTGTGTGCGCGCGCGCGCGCGCGCGCGTGTGTGTGTGTGTTTTGTGTGTGTGTGTGTGTGTGTGTGTGTGTGCGTGCGTGTGTTTTTGCGTGTGTGTGTGTGTGTGTGTGTGTGCGCGCGCGCGCGCGCGCGCGCGTGTGTGTGTGTTTGTGTGTGTGTGTGTGTGTGTGTGTGTGTGTGTGTGTGTGTGTGTGTGTGAGAGAGAGAGAGAGAGAGAGAGAGAGAGAGAGAGAGAGAGAGAGATTACCTCTGGCATGAAGTCAGTGCGATGTTCCTGAACGCAAACAAGACATGGAGAACAACGACATCAACCCAACAGACTTCAAAACCCCGGCGTTTGAGCACAGCAAGACCATCAGAGCTGGCAGGCGGAGGAGCTGCCAGAAGTGCAACCAGCGGTGGCTAGAAAGAAGAGAGCATTCACGCTAAACGTCTGAAGACAACGAGGACACCTTCTTTGACAGGACTGGTCGTATCCTCGACATTACCTATCGTCTCTCATCTATTCCGGAGTCTTGAAGACTTGAGGCGCCACAGAAGACTTCGCAACCAGCTTCCTCCATTCCTCCCGGTTCTCAGACGCTCTTACGCAGCTGCTGAGGCCAGACCTTCATGTTGTCCTCCCCATCTTTTTCTCTGTCTTCCTCTCCTCCAGCCTCCTCGCACTGTTCCTTGTAGAATGGTTTTAGCAAGTCTTGTTGATCTTAATACATGACCATACCGTCTCATTTTCCTTCTTTTCACTGTGGACAACATGTCTTCGTATGGTCCAGTGGCTTGCCTTACTCTGGTCTGGACCTCCAATTTGGTTACGTGGTCTTTGTATGAGATGCTGAATATCTTACGAAAGCACCTCATCTCTAATGCCTGAATCCTTTTCTCAAGTTCACATCTCCGAGGCATGGAGAAATATGGCAATGACCAGGGAGTGCATCAAACTGATCTTGGAACTGACTGTGATGTTTCTGCTATTCCAGACGGATCTTATTCTGGCGAGCGCTGCTGTCATTTGTGCAACTCTGGAAAGCACTTCAGGTTTTGATCCTTCATCTGAAACAATTGCCTCCTGAACGCAGCGCTAACCACTTCTCCACGGCGGCTGGTAGCAGTCCAAATCTTTACTGCTGTATTATACATACGGTGAATCGGTTTGAAGTTAAAGCCACGGCAGCTGTTCCATAAGCTTGAAGCACAATCAGTTACTGACAGAAAAGCTGGTAGGAAGGGACATCAAGAAATTTCTTAATCTCAGCATACTGACATATTTTGCTCGACGGACGCTTGATCAGAGACGCAGTGCAGTCACTCAAAAAATGAATCTTTGTCAATAATGACACCCAGCTTTTTATGCGAGTAAACTTTTTGTCTTTTGTTGTCACACATGAATAATGGTATGAACTGCAAGATCGTTTTCGGTCTTTTTTTTTTTTGTCGGGTGCATACATACATGCACTTTGTAGAGAGAGAGAGAGAGTGTGTGTGTGTGTGTGTGTGTGTGTGTGTGTGTGTGTGTGTGGTGTCCAGGATTGCTCCCAGTGGGTTGGTTCGGCAGTTGAGGACAGCACTGTCAGGGTCCCACCCGCTCCTTCGGGTGTTTTTTTTTTTTTGTTTTTTTTTTTTTAGGAGTAATTTGTTTTTCTTTTCATGATTAATTTTGTTTTCTTTTCTATCAGAACCACCCCACCCCCCCCCTCCTTCCCCATATAGAGTAGGGGTGCACTTTTTTTTTTGTTGAAATGGCAGAAACAGACACATGTGACTTGTTCTGTAAGTGGACGAGAGGTAGCAGAGACTGGAAGTGAGAACGAAATGGTCATAGGGTTTGTGAGGACCAAGAAACTGTGTACGAATCGAATAATCTGTGAGTCAATATGGGTGCAAACTTTTTTTTTAAGTTATTTTTTTTTAAACTCCGTGAGGACTTGTTAATGTGTTTCACTTTCATGTGTTTAAATCTGAAATATGTCTGTATGATTTTGTGAAAGCAAAGTGGACAGACTTTTCATGTGAATAATGTAAAAGGTTTGGGTGGTCAATTTAAAGGGGGAACTCGCTTTTGTTTGGTCCGACTGGTTGTTGCTGATGTTGCGTGAGTGGTGTGAGTCTCTCAGGTCGGTCTTGAGACTTGTCCGCGCAAACCTAGCAGGAAACAATACAGTATAGTACAGCTCATGGCCATAGTCTATACATAGTGTTCGGAAATGTCTAATGTTGATGATGTATAAATGTATAATACCATCATGTTGTATACAACTCTATTACTCGTAAAAAGATAATGGACTAATACTTGAAATGAATCTATCTTCCTAATTGTGGCACATCTATCAGTCATCATGTGCTTTTTGGAAAGCATACGGTGGTGTTGTCGCTTGATATGCGTGAGAGCAGTTTATCACAAAAAGGTACATGTGGCATATGCATTTGACGTAATGGCCGTGTTATGAACCAAATGAATTCAAGGACCATGTTTGGAAAAGGACATGCAATAAAAAATGCCAGACATCGCCAACAAATAATTTGACTGAAAGCCGTTTTCACGTGGCATAAAGAATTCTAATCCACGCAAAGGGCGATGTTATCACTCCCAGACTAATCGTGGGTGACAAGTGCTTTGTGTTCGGGAAATAAGTCGCCTGTGACTAGCCTGTTAGTCAGCTCCCCCTCCCCCCCCCCC
>JADBJO010001108.1:392500-427500 GCA_016801955.1 Conus betulinus
GTCCAGAAGACTACTGCTTTTTAGGAGGACTAATTTGAGTGCTCGCTTGTGTAGGCTTAGCAATGGTTTGAGGGTGTTAGCGCTAGCAGAGTCCCATAGAGTAGATCCATAGTCTATGTATGATTGGATATGAGACTGGAAAAAGAGCTTGCGTGAATGCAGGTCGAGGAAGCGTTTGATTCTGGAGAGTTGATAAACTTTCTGCGAAATTTTGCTGCACAGTGAGGTTATGTGAGTTTGCCAACTAATATTGTTATCAATTGTTATTCCTAGCACTTTGAGGAATGTAACCTGTTCAACTGGTACATTTTTAAGATGTACAGGAGGGAACTTAATAGTGAGATTTTGTCTTTTTTGCCTAGTTGTGATAAGCATGGATTTAGTTTTTTGAGGGTGAAGTGACATGTGATTTAATTCAGTCCATCTTACGAGGTCATTTGCACTTTCTTGTAAAGTTTGTGCAAGAACAGTAACATCAGAATGATTTGTGTGTATTGTTGTATCATCAGCAAAGAGTTCACAGGTGGATGTAATATAGAGAGGTAGATCATTGATGTAAATGGTGAACAGTAAGGGACCCAGGATAGAGCCTTGTGGGACGCCATAGGAAAGTGTTTGAAATGAAGAGAAATTTGTATTAATTTTTCACACATTGTTGCCTATGTGTGAGATATGAGCCAAAAAGCGTAAGAGTTTTTTTGTGGATAAGCCATACAATTTCAATTTTCTGAGAAGAGGTTATGGTCTATCACACATCAAATGCTTTTTTGAAATCAATAAATAGGACACCACAATATCTGTTGTTGTTAATGCTATTTAGCCAGTCATCAACGAGGTTGATTAGGGCTGTGTGGCATGAATGGTTGTGTCGGAACCCGGACTGTCTTGGATGAAGCAAGTGGTGGTAAGTATTAAGGTGGTGTAATGTGTGTTTGTTTATGTGTTTTTCCAAAGGTTTGGAAAGAGTGGAAGTGATTGAGATTGGTCTGTAGTTTGCAGGGTCTGAGTTGTCACCTGATTTGTAGATAGGTATGACTTTCGCGCTTTTTTGAAACTATCGGGAAAATGATTTTTGTCGATGCATAAATTGAAGATGTATGTTAACGTATCTGTAATTGCTGGAGCTGCTAGTTGAGGATTTTGCCATCTAGGCCATCCACCCCGCAGGCACCTGACTGTTTTAGGGTTGCGTTAGGTAGTGATAAACTTCAAAGACTGTTACTGGTGGGATATAAAGTTCAGACGTGATGTTTTTATCTTGGCAATATTGTTTCAGTTTTTGAAGGTCGTTTGATCTGGAAGAATCTGTCGTGACAATGTTACTAGCTATAGTGCAAAAGTGGGAGTTCAGCTGTTCGACAGAGATGTCTTTAATTACAGTTGATTTTGAAGAAGATTTATTGTTTGTAAGTTCGTTAATAGCTCTCCATACCAATTTTGGGTTCTGGTTTGATGATATTAGTTCTCGATAATATTTCGTTTTTTCTCTGCGCTTCTGTGAATTTATTGCATTTCTCAGTTTTTTAGATTCCTCTTCATAGCCATGTTGTTTAAGCATAGCCATGTTGTTTAAGCATATCTCTAAGGTAACCTGCCTCCTATAACTCTTTAGTGTACCATGCCGGCTTAGGATCATGTCGTACTCTAATCGTTTTTTAGAGGGGCGTGTTTGTCATATATTTCTGTAAATGTTTTAATCCAAAATTCAACAGCAAGATCTGGATGAGTTATGTTGAAAACTGAAGAGAGATTTGAGTTAAGCAAGTCATGCAGAAAATCTTGGTTGTTAAAGTTTGTAAAGCAAGAGAGAGAGAGAGAGAGAGAGTCAATTCAATCCGTGTGCGTTTCCGTCAGCAAGTACTGAAGACACTATGCTTTCAACCCCTGATGTCTTCAGGGCATTGTGGGACTCCGTCCTGCCAGTTTACATCGCCTTCATGTTGTGAAAAGGCCCACAAAGATTACTGCAATGCGATTCGCTGTTCTCACCCAGCCAACCAAAAGCTGCAGGTGTTACATTAAGCTTGTTCCCCACACTGGGTGTTCTGGGCAGTTTGCTTCGTTGCTGCAGGAACGTCGAGTGGAATTCTGGACCCAACAGCGTTCGGACATTCGAGGTTAGACAGCCAGAGTCCCACGACAGGACCAAGGACAAGCACGGACAGAAACGGAGCCTCTGTGGACGCTGGGTAGGCGACGGTGTTTTCTCCTCGGCAATTTACGATAGCAGACGTGATGAAAAAGCTGGACTGTAAGTTTGCTGAAATGGAAAACAGCTGAAAGGTCCGACCTTCGTGATCAGTTTGCTGCCATGCGTCTTGGGTTTAATGAGTTTGCAGGAGGAGGAAGAGAATTTGAGAGAAGAGAACTTGAACCTGGCAAGGAAAAAGTCTCAAGATTGCAGCAGAGAAAGAGCCGTCTTATCGGGAGGGGGGGGGGGGGGGGGGGGGGGGGGGGGGGGGGGGGGGGATATAATTTAGAATGTCGGTCCAGGCGCCATGTTTTTATAGTGTTCCCAGACACAAAAATGAGACCAGTGAACATTGTGAAGGAAAAGTACTTGACCTGATTTCTGAGATATTGGGGATGGCACGCAAAAATTGAATCTGACCGTTGTCCACAGGCTAAATGCAAAACTTGCCTCTCAGATTTTAGCTTGCTGCTCTTTTCTCAAAAATAAGCGTAGAATTCTGAAGGCAAAAAACGAAATTGAAGGGCGGCAACGGTTTTTTTTTCTGCTTTTTTAGAGGGGATTTCTTTTTTCATGTCAGGAAATTAAACGACGCGGCCTCTCTCCCTATCTCAAAAACGCAGAGAGGAAAGACGATTCAGTGATTTTTCTTTTATTATTAAACATAGGCCTATAACTATTGATGGCAAGATCATGGCAACTTGAATGAATCAAGATAAGAAATTGGTTGGCCTCCTAACAAAAACCCAAATTTTTAAAATGCCTTGATACAGTACAAAAAATGGGAACCTCAGTGACCTGACACCGGTAGACTCTTCGGTCGCCAATGTCAGAGTACCACGCGAACACTGCTTTGTCAGGCCTGTTTTGCAGAGCTGCTAACTGGGTTGTAATTGTGGACACACGAAGAATACATCGTCTTCAACTGTACATGAACCCTTCTCTGTAATATAAATGGTGTGCTGTCAGAATTTGTTGATTCTATTTTTTATTTCATGTCTATGTCGGTATGATTTTGGTTAAATGAAACGTTTATGGAAAAATGATGAGAGGATTTATTCGTTGGTTTAGAAAAAATTATTTTTGCAAGTCTGTAATTCAATTCACAAGTCAAGGGAGACGATATGGAGGTGTGATTTGTCTAAAGAAAATGAATTCATCCCCTTTGTTTGATGGACAGGAGTGAATGTTTCAAACTTCACCGTGTTCTTGACAAACCCTTGGATGGAAAAGACAGAGACGTACGTTTGTTCGTAAATTCCTTTCGAAGGAAATCTTAAATGAGGCAGTGAACAATAAGCCATAAACAAGTAGGGTAACTCCCATAGTGGAATAAATACACACCCATAACTCTAAACGAATGCTGCTTACGACACCGAATCGCCTAGCAGAAATGACAGCACAGAGCACATCGAACAAAATAATAAGGATGTCCTTGCTTGGTCTGTGTCTCTGTGTGTTGTCATGTCCTGGTTAGTTCGTGTCCTCTGTGTTGACGTGGGTTTGTTTGGTCTGTGTGCTCTGTTCTGTCATGTCCTTGTTTGGTCTGTGTGCTCTGTGTTGTCATGTCCTGTTTGGTCTGTGTGCTCTATGTTGTCATTCCTGTTCGGTGATTCGGTGTCGTCGGCAGTATTCGTATGGAGTTATGGGCCTGTGTTTATTTCTCCATGGGAAAAAGTTACTCTCCTTGTTAATCACTCCTTCCGAAGTTTGCCCCGTTTATGTCTATTTTGATAAAGATAGCTGTCTTAGATCACTGGAAGAATGTCTAACTGATCCTGATATTTGTGTTATGTGAAACAGTGACTTACATGGTAGAACTGGTTTTTCTCAGGATTTTACCGGGTTTAATGTTTTCGATGGTCAGTCTCTTGAACACCTTTCGATGCTTTCTACATAACTGAGTAATTTTGAAAAAAACTATGTTATTAAACGTGTGCACTGCTTTGAGCTCGACTATACTGAAATGTGAATGTAAAAGCGATCTAAAAGGTTGCTACTACATGTACGTTTCTGACACAAGGAGCAATGTCAACGACTATTTCATTTGATCAAATAAACTTTTTGTTCTTTTATGCGATGCTTGTGAGTTACCGATGTAGAACAAATTGATTCCGATCATTTTCCTTTTGTCACATCATGTTCCTTTCGTTCGTGGAAACTTAGTAGACACTTGAAACAAAGACCCAGGCGATATTTTAAACAAAAAAATATGGTCTGGACTGATGAGTGCGCTTCTATGTTTTGTGATACCTTTTTGTCACGAAAAGGTGTGAAAATTTGACACTGCCATTAGTCTAATAGATAATAGCCTATATTGATAACACAGTAAACATGTCCAACGAATTATAGAGAGAGAGTACTGAATCAGGAACTATTGTATTCCAAGAACTTCCAGTGGGAAGAAATTCTGGGGAGAGCTTGACAGCAGAATGTCCTAAAAGAACCCTCCCCATTTCCCCTTTCATGCAAAAATGTTTCGGCCTGAACTCTTTACACTCCAAAGGGGTTGGACCGCGGCATCCAGATTACCACTCCTCCTGGAGACTCTTCTGGATTGTTTCCCCTGGCACCGGCTGGATTCGAACACGCGCCTTCTTGGGGGGGTGGGGGGGTGGCTAGGTGTCTCAAGTCGATACCATTTCACCACCATCGCGATCGGACACGTTCCAATTTGAGAAATTTAAAGCCTCATGAAGTTCCCCTTCCTCGACCTGATCCTTCTGAAAGTCTTTTCAGCTGCCTCTACCGTTGCCTTTTGGAGTCTGGTCTCCTCTTCTTACCAGATATCATGAACTGCTCCACATAGACAGATGACCTACACACTCACTCGCCCCAACCTCTGTGGCGAGGACTTTGACTTTGAAACCAGATTCCTTTAATTGTATTCGGAGGACTTCTGTAATGAGTTACCCATAAACTGCATCTATCAATTTGAACATGTGAACATCTTGCACCAAGTTGGTGGAACTCTACTGCACTTCCAAGCTCTTAAAAATCGAAACTCTGGTGAACTGCGTTGACAGTTCATTTCAATAACCGCTGATCATCGTCAGTGTCTTGATGTTCAATATTCCTGAGGAACCAGTGGGAACTTCTTGGCAGAAATGACATTGAGGGAGAAGCAAGAAGACAGATTCCATCCAATGAACCTGAACCACTCCAGTCACTATGCAGTTCAACGTGTTTCAGATGACTCGGGGATATTGTAATGTCGGGGATCAACAGTCAGTCAGATGAGTAAACAAACGTACATTTACTAACGCATTCACTACATACATGTGTTGTAACTTGTGTAATTGTAAAAACGATTCTTGACTGCCGATCTTCTTTTTCACAAATAATAAACTTTCTTTGAGGGTGTTCTAAAGATTTGCAATAGGAAAAAAAAAGCAGAAATATATGACATCAAATGAAAGACATTAGGGATTAATGACATCAAATGAAAGACATTAGGGATTGATGACATCAAATGAAAGACATTAGGGATTGATGACATCAAATGAAAGACATTAGGGACTGATGACATCAAATGAAAGACATCAGGCATTGATGACATCAAATGAAAGACATTCAGGACTGATGACATCAAATGAAAGACATCAGGACTGATGACATCAAATGATCAAAGCAGGATTTGCATAGTGTGTGCCTGTGTGTGTGTGTGTGTGTGTGTGTGTGTGTGTATAGGTGGGGGAGGGGGTGTGTGTTATGTAATGTGTTTTGTGAGCGTTTATCTAAATGTGCGAGTACCGAGTGTGTTATGTTCGCTTGTTACATGTCAGTCTGTCCACTGTGTACGAGCGCAAATGCGTCTGTGTGTGCCGTGTGTGTGTGTGTGTGTGTGCATGCGCACATGTTGTGTATACAGCCATCTGTCTACTGTGTGCGAACACACATACACCTGTATGCATGCATGCATGTTTTGCTTGTATGTGTGCAAGAGAGAGTGAGTGTGTATGTGTGTGTGCATGCGTGTGTGTGTGTGTGTGTGTGTGTGTGTGTGTGTGTGTGTGTGTGTGTGTGTGTGTGCAATTGTATGGCTGTGTTGTGTCAATGTGACTATATGACTCCGCTCGCATGAGCGCGCACAAACATATACACAAAACACACACACAGAGAAAAAGCTGAGAGATGGTGTATATGTTTGGACCTACAAAATAATTGCCAGATCTTTATTCAGTGCTACAGGCATTCCATACATGTTACTATTGTTCACGTTTAATTTAAACGCTCACAGAAATCAGTGCACTGGAATTTGAAGTACAAAACACATGTCAATTTGTTTGGCAAAATAAACTGTCCAAGCCACATAGCCTGAGACTGATTGCCCTACAACAGTGTGTGTGTGTGTGTGTGTGTGTGTGTGTGTGTGTGTGTGTGTGTGTGCGCTCACATCTGTGTATGTGCATGTGTGTGTGTGTGTGCGCATGTGCGTGCATGAATGTGCGCGCCGTCCGTGCATGCATTTGTGCATGCGCGCATGTGTGTGTGTGTGTGTGTGTGTGTGTGTGTGTGTGTGTGTATGTGTGTGTGTGTGTGTGTGTGTGTAAGAGCACATTATGCTAAGATGCATGTAAACATTCCAACCAAAATATACATCCTGATTTCACCGCACTAACTTGATGGAAAGAACAAAACCATACTGGACAGCTTATACACTCCTTCTCCACCAACTCCTAAGCACCGCACATTTGCAGATGATGTGGAAGAAACAGAGTCCTTGCATAAAGCTGTCACAGTGCAGTGATCAGGGTTTTTCAATGTTGGAGGAGGCATCTCTGAACACCACCAAAGTGGCTCAGCAGCAAACAGCGCAGGAGCTTCTCTGGTGAGGGACCTCTTGGCAGCCTGATAGCCAAGAGCCTGCTATTGCTTGGAACGACATAATGAGCCAGGGTACGGCTCTGCATAGGGCTGCTTAGATCAGCGGTATCAAGTAAGGGCACTAGGAGGGTGCGCATGGGACAGAAAACACACACATACACACTCTGTCACTTTTTTGTTGCTGTTTTTGCTTTTGAATGGGCATGAAACAATTCCCGAAAACTAGTTGTACCTGTTTCAGATCTTAAAGCCTGATAAAAAATCTTCCATAGATCGGTGATCATTAACTCTTTCTGATCTGGGCTCTCAGAACACAACTTTTTATTAACAAGGCGATAGTCTACTCTTTCTGATCATGGCTGAAAAAAATAATATGTTCATGTTATAGTGGTGATACAGGTTTCTAATTATGACTGAATGGGAAAGGGGTCTGCATTACATGAGGGTGATTCTCTCTTTTGTGGATCACTGAACCAGCATTTCTTGCATTCCTTTCATTTCACTTTATTTGGAATGAGATGAGATTGCTTCTGGCTGGGGCCATGCTAAACAATCATGCACAGAGTACACTGGTCACTGATGGGTGAACTCACACTGCCTCAGCTTTGTTTCTGGAGATGAATGAATAAATAAATGAATACATGAGTAAATACATAAACAAATCTGTCAGGCAGCGGCTAGAGTTGGCCAGTGACAGAAGAAAGAGAAATTACGGAGTATGACAGCGCTGGAATGACTGGCATGACGGTGACAGAAGAAAGGATTACTAGGTCATCATTGTGACCACTGAAAACACACAATTTCAACAACAACTGATAAGGATTGTTGCACTTATACTAAGGCTTGTGTGAAAAAAAAATTGAAATACAGATCGTCAGTGTGTTGCTTTACACCATGTGTGCATTCAAAATGCTTGTATGTCACCATTTTTTTTTCTTCCACTCTCTTCCGTCCAAACAGTGATCAAATCACAATAAAAAGTAATCAGATAACGACATGAAATTTGTATCATAATCAATAATATTATGAGACTCCCATGATAGTGACACTGAAACACAAGCCATTCATTTCTTACAAACTTAACTTTTTTTCTGCCGAGAAGTATTTCTTAGCTACTCTCTCACAACATTAACAAAAACCACAGACTGCTTTTGCCAAGTTACATGAAACATTTTGTTCCCCAAACCAGCACACATCCCATCTTTGCATCTTGAGTTAATAAGAAAAACGTTTTAATGTTAAGACTTATGAAACATGTAGTGAAGCCAATCAATGCAATGATTTGTGATATGGGTTAAAAGTGATATTCAACAGTGTTTAAATAAAACAATGGAGTAAGATTGTCAACCGTATACCTGTCATGCACCAAGCAAGATCATAGACACTTAGGGACACTATCCTGGCGTCCAAAAGCATTTGATGCTCCTGCATGTGCTTGTGTTTAGACTAGGGAGATGTTGAGTCTTGTGCATGATCCACACTGAAGCATGATTGTGACTGTGGAGATGTTGAGTCTGTGTGCATGATCCACACTGAAGCATGTTTGTGAGTGTGAAGGAGGAACAGTAGCGAGGGTGCTTGGTTACACAGATGGTGGAGTGCCAGGTGTTTTAGAGTGGAAATGGATGGTGTGGAGGGTGATGCTTTGCCTGTTTGTCCACTGAGAGGCTGTGTGGTAACGTCTGTATTAATCAATCAATCAGTCGTAGGTCTTGTACTGGGGTGGGATATTGCAATGCATTTTCAATAATTATCTGTCAGTTTTTTAAAAAAAAAGTATTTCCATACATAATCTTTTTTTCAAATCAGGTGCAAGTTAAAACACAATTAGCATCCTCTGAACAGCCATTCCACACACCTATACCCCAAACAAGCAAGCATGTGTATGCATGCATCACAAGCACAAGCATATGCAAACACATGCATGCACAAATACACAGGCATAGACACATATATATACGCAAACTTGCACACATGTACATACACACACATTGTAGCAGCACTGTCCATTTTAGCTGGAATAATGCTTAGGTCAAGCACCCACTTACTCTTATCCTTTAGATCCCTTCCAAATCCTCTTTGTCATGATGTGCTCATCTAGCTGTAAACCTTGTGTGCCATGACCTCACTGCTCAGCACAGGTCATGTAGCATAAATGGACTAGTCTGCTCACAGTGACCTCTCCGTCATGAAACTTGAACTTCATTGCTAAGGTGCCTCCTTTCGGCATCAACTACACATGAACCACAAAACAAACATGAAGGCGCTCATGATCAGTAAATGTAAGAGATACCACTTTGTTAAGTTCTGTATTGTTTTCTTCATGAACTTCTGTAACTTCTCGATGAAAAGTTTTAAAATGCACCACAATAATAAACTGTGCTATGCAGGTTCAACACATGAGGCTCGCTGCTTCCGTTTGAAAATGTGCTGCAGATTTATCTCCAAGTCTTACCATGACTTCCAAGCCAGTAGCAGTCACAAGGGAGATAATTCCAAAGTTAAATGAATATTCACTCACGTTCTTAGCAGCTGCCTTCCTTTTACCATGATTGCGCAGTTTTTTTTACTGTTGTGTTTTTAAACAGTGCTTCGCTTTTGCATGGTGCATGTGTGTATTTGGATAAAGACTGAGCAGTATTTCATGTATTGTCAGAGTTCCATTATAGACAGTTTGAATAGATCTTCTGTGTTTGAAACAAAATTAATATAACAGTTAATGGAAATACATATATAGATTCTTCTGTTTCGTCAGTTACTAAAAGCTGTGCTTCAATATTCATACGGTGAGAATGCGCAGTCTGGTAAGTCTCTATTTTTAGCTCAAATCTCTGTACAAGGCATTTCACTAAGTTTATGTGATCAAGTTTGAAGCGAGCATTTTCTCACTGGCATCATCCAGTTCTTCTGACTTGTATTTTCATCTTTTGCATATTTTCAATTTGCCCTTTTATTCAATATTTTTGCGTATCTCTAATTTGCCTTTATTTAACTATTCCCAGGGGGCAACAGGCACTAAACTGTTACCACTCCACTGTTTTCTTTTGACGAAATCAATTTCACAAGGCACCAAAGTAGGGTTCCGATGTCAAAGGTGAAGCACCGCCATGACTAGTAACTCACTGACTTCACCCTACGTGGTTCACAGCTAGTCAAAAGACCCCGGTAACTCACTGACTTCACCCTACATGGTTCACAGCTAGTCAAAAGACCCAGTAATTCACTGACTTCACCCTACATGGTTCACAGCTAGTCAAAAGACCCAGTAACTCACTGACTTCACCCTACGTGGTTCACAGCTAGTCAAATGACCCAGTAACTCACTGACTTCACCCTACGTGGTTCACAGCTAGTCAAATGACCCAGTAACTCACTGACTTCACCCTACGTGGTTCACAGCTAGTCAAAAGACCCAGTAACTCACTGACTTCACCCTACGTGGTTCACAGCTAGTCAAAAGACCCAGTAACTCACTGACTTCACCGTACGTGGTTCACAGCTAGTCAAAAGACCCAGTAACTCACTGACTTCACCCTACGTGGTTCACAGCTAGTCAAAAGACCCAGTAACTCACTGACTTCACCCTACGTGGTTCACAGCTAGTCAAAAGACCCAGACCAATCACCACAGCAGTGCCACAACCTGCAGGCTGGAAGGTCCGCAGTTCCAGCCCCATCAAACCAATTAATTCCCGTGAGGAATTTTTCAGCACTGTTTGGTTCCCACCCAGACGTGGTGAGTGAGTTACGGGCTTAAAGGGGATGTCTGGAAGGGCACAGCAGAGCTTGACCCACTTAACAGAACATGACAGGTCTGAACTCTTTGCTTCTTTTCATGATATACATTCCACCATGAATGAGACCCAAGAGATAACATACCTTCAGGAAATCTGAGCAACACTGTGACAGATGCATCCATGACATGGAAGAACTGAAGTGTGTGGTTCTGCTCTACCCTTTCGAGCCCACAGCACATTCAGTTTCAGTTTCACGAATGAATTGTCACTGCATGCTGGACTAGTCCATATATACGCTATAAACTCATCTGCTTAGTTTCGAGGTCACAAAGTACAGAATTTACAGTGGATGGATACATCAATAAATGACCAAGATGAAAGGACTTAAGAGAACGGTTTCACAACCACAGTTTAGATGTCTGACCAGTGCATTAGCCGAACGGGCTGGTCAGACCTTGGTTATGTACTTAACGTTGTTTCCACCATTATCATCATAGTGTGTGTGTGTTTGTGTGTGTGTGTGTGTGTGAGTGGGTGGGCACAGGCCTCGACCTATGCATGTGTTCAAAGTCTACACGGGGTGCTAATGATATTCAAACCCATAACCTCCCAGTTCCAGCACACAACACTGACCGCTGTGCCACAGCGGCTGGTTCTGTCAGCTAGTTCAGGACTGTTGCAAGATAGACGTGGTGAGGCCCTCATTGCTAGATGCACATGATGAGGCCCTCATTGCGAGGAAGACACGGTGAGGCCCTCATTGCTAGATGAACACAGTGAGGCCCTCATTGATAGATGAACACAGTGAGGCCCTCCTTGCAGGATAGACATGAGGAGGCCCTGATTGCAAAACAGACATGGTGTGGCCCTCATCGCAAGATAGACATGATGAGGCTCTCATTGCAAGATAGACATGGTGTGGCCCTCATTGCAAGATAGACACGATGAGGCCTCATTGTAAGATAGACATGGTGAGGCCCTCATTGCAAGATAGACATGGTGAGGCCTTCATTGCAAAATAGACATGACGAGGCTCTCATTGCTGGATAGACATGAGAGGCCCTTATCTCAAGGCAGACATGACGAGGACCTTATTGCTAGATAGACATGGTGAGGCCTTCATTGCAAGACAGACATGATGAGGCCCTCATTGCTAGATAGACATTGGGAGGCCCTCATTGCAAGATAGATATGGTGAGGCCCTCATTGCAAAAATACATGGTGAGGCTCTCATTGCTATACAGACATGGCCAGGCCCTCATATGTGCGATGCTCAATTATGCAGTCTTGTCGAGTAAGGAATTAGTTGTCACTAGAGGCCCTAGTGGAAGGCATCCTACACCTTGGACGAGAAGAGGCAACGCTAAAAGACACTCAACAATGTGTCATTTCTATTCAGCTTGCTCATGACGCTGTAACAAAGCAGATCACACATTCACACTAAGGCCCCAAATAAAACAGAACATGGCGGTGAACAGCAACCTGATTCATATAAACACAAGACTACAGCTACATCAATACTGCTACATAATACCGATCACTAGTGGACAACATTTCAGACACACTTAACTCCAAAGTCAAAAGAACTACACACACACATGCTCATTGACATACACATTGGTACGCACATTCAGTCATCTGCTTCTACATGCCCTGCAGAAACTGACCAGAACAACTATGCAAGCATCAAGTCTCTAAGACCAGCAGAAGCACATGTTTTCAACAATTACTTTTTATGACTGGATACCGACTTGTTCGCAAAAATCTGATTACGGGAAATGCAAAAATCATTGAGATCAACTCCCATTTCTGGAGAAACTCAATTAAGGTCACTCCTCACATCCATTTTTATCTAAACTTCTGACTTTTGTTGTTGATGTTTTTGCTGGCGTTTTGGTTTTGTTTGTTCTCTTTTCTTTTCTGTAAAATAACTTAGAAATGTTTTATAAGGCTTGAACAAAATGCACCATTGCAAGGTTCCAGGACATTTCCAAGTCAGTCAACATGCTTTTCGCTCCTTTCAAAAAGAAAACTGAACAGAAAAAAAAGAAGACTATTAATAGAAACTAATACAATTTCAAAATGTTATTCATATGTATTATGTATGAATAATGGCATGCTATTTTGTGATTTCTTTCTTTACTTGGACACATAAATGAACAGTAAAAAAAAAAAAATCTTCACCCACTTATAATCTTACTGAGCAGAAAAAAAAACAACTTCACCTACTATACTTCTTTATGATCATTAACTAAAACAGCTCCATCCAATTATCTTTCCTGATAAGCATTCACAAAAAAAATCAGCTTCACTAATATACCTTTCTGAATGAGCATTAACAAAATCAGCTCCATCCAATTATCTTTCCTGATGAGCATTCACAAAAAATCAGCTTCACTAATTTATCTTTCTGATTGAGCATTAACTCAAACAACTCCATCCAATTATGTGTCTTCATGAGCAATAACTAAGCAGCTCGATCCACTGTTTCTTTATGTTCTTAACGTTTCTAGCAGTACATCATTGGTATTCAATAACCCACAGTCATGATTTGCACTTGATAACCCGGGTTGATTTTTAAGCTAGCTCTACAAAATTTCATGACTTTGTAAAGACAGCATGGCCCCCACATTGTTTGTCTTTGCTGACAAAGAATAGTAGGCAAAAACCAAAACCACAAGGCTTCACGCCTTCTAGTAAAACTGTAGACCCATAACGTATGGCAAGGCTTTAGTCCTTCAAGAACAGCATGCGTTCCTGGAGACCCACGACATACGTTAAGGTATTTTTAAAAGTACTGCTAAGGCTCTGCTGAAAAACGCACACAAACGAATCACAAGACAAAATACTTCTAATGTCTTGTGATTCCTTTGTGTTTTTCAGCGGAGCCTTAAAAGTACTTTTTCAAATTTGTTTAGATTACTGCCTCACTTTGCAACAATACAGTAAGGTGTCAGTCCTTCAGAAAAGCATGGGACCGTGGTAACCTGCGACATGGCAAGGCTTCAGTCCAGAAAACACGGGTCTTTGGAAACCCACAACAAACAGCAGGAGTTTATTCTCCTACACAAAAACAAAAAAAAAAACCCACAGGTCCCCTAGACATCAACAACGTACAGCATGCAAAATTTTGTTCAACGTACCACGAAGGTTGATGAGCATCAACAAAAAAACAGCTTCACCTATTTATCTTCCATCAGCTACAGAACAGCGTCTCCTCTGGTGAGTGGTCTCATGCCCATATCATATTGAGTTACTCCACTGGAACTGTCAGCACCAAGGCTGCAACAGTACAGCCTGGCTACAGCTGTGCAAGGTTAGAGCAGAATGAACAGCATGAGCATAATGCTGCTCGGCAGGCATAAAAGAAATACAGTTACAAAAGAAGAAAATGAGTGACTGAGAATAATGCATACATAAATTCTGATCAGACTCCTGGATCACAGAGGAAATGGATGAATTTCTACGTTTCATTGTTTACATCCCAGCTCAAGGCAGAAGGCCCTCTCATGATTGGAATCATTCTAGAAGAAAAAAAAAAGGACACTGGGCTCCTACACTTTTCACACACACACACACACACACACACACACACACACACACACACACACACACACACACACACACATAGACACACCACTTCAATAACAAAAAATTGCAAAAGCATTCAAAACTCAAAAGGCAGCCCGGCAAGTTGGCAAACAGAAAACAAAACAAATCAAAACATTAAACAAATAAACAAACCAATCAACAACAATAATGTAAAACGCTGTTCACTGCAGAAGCGGAAGGCCCAGGACATGACAGTGCTACAGAGCATTTCAGTTTGGCCTCTATGAAAAAACTGCGGCAACTTTTTTTTTTTTTAAGACGGAAAAAATGACAAACTCTGCATTCATAATTCATTCTCTTTAAAACTATTCAAAAAATTAAAAAAATTACAAAATAAAATAAAAAAAAAAAACTTTCGATGATAAGCATTTATTTCTTTCACATAAGTATGTTAGTATCAGCATGTGTGCGTGTATGTGTGTGCATGTGCATGTGTGTGTGTGCTTGGGCATAGTGTGTGCATGTGTGTGTGTGTGTGTGTGTGTGTGTGTCTGTGTCTGTGTTTGTATGTGTGCGTGTGTGCATAGTGTGTGTGTGCAAACACAGTGTGTGCAAGCGTGGGTGTGTGCGCGTTTGTGTGTGCATGCGCATGTAGTGTGTGTGAGTGTGTGTATGTGTGTGGGTGGAAGCGTGTGCCTGTGCGTGCATCAGCAAGTGAGCAATGACAGGAGTATGTACAGCCCACATGTGGGTGTAGACAGAAGAGTATTTTGTGAAACAAATACAGTCCCACTCCTCCCAGCTCTGAGTGATTTCTGTAAATACCAGGAAAGGTGGACACATAGTTCTGACATGGAGACGGCTGGGTTCAACTGATTCTGACCACACTTTCATTAGATGTAGCAAGCTGTGGGACATGAGCATTCATACAGACACTAACAATAAGCTTCTTTAACATCGAAGCTAGATTATACACAACACAGGCCTATCATGCTTTCTTCATGCGGTACTTTTCCAACAACGTTCACACTTAAAACAGGCACTGCATTTTTGTTTCAATCAAATTTCAAGCAGTAAGGACCAAAGAGCAATGCAAGACATCCTAAGCGAACTGACTGAAACTCCAGAGATTCTTGTTTTCAATAAACATGCAAACATTCTTGCAAGCCAAAACCACTGTTATCCACATCTACAAAAAGACTGTTCATTACTTCAGTAGACTAAACATCCAGGATCAATTTCAACAGCTATTTTGCAAAGCTACAACGAGTTGATGATTATCAGTTTCCTTCCATTTAAATACTATGGTCAATAAATTCACTTACTCACTGCATATCTGATACAAGAGGTTATCTGCGGATTTTTCTGACAGCCAAAGTCTCCGACTCAAGCATCCACAAAACTGAGGCACAAGCTTATCAGCATAATCAAACTTCAGGGGAAATAACTCTATGAATAATGCTAGGAATCACTCAGTTTGACTTCACTCGTCTCTCAGAGGCAAGGTCTCTCCAAAATATCCTCAATTTCCCTGTGGAAGAGGCACCTGCATTTAGTATACTAAAACAGAAAATTAATCCAAAGTGGATGAGTGTTTTGCATTGGTCAGTGTTGCTGTGTGACTTCTATGACACCTAAGCAGGCACAATTTGGTGGGTTTGATTCAGACACCTGTTCTGGAATTCTTACACACTCAACTGGTGGGGTGGGGCCTGTATTTACGTATGCATATTTGTGTGTAAGCCTATGTCTAGTGAATGTGTGTGTGTGTGTGTGTGTGTGTGTGTGTGTGTGTGTGTGTGTGTGTGTGTGTGTGTGTGTGTTTACGTGCATGTGTGTGTGCATGCATGCATGCACTGTGAGTATGTGTATCTGTACAATTCACACACCATGAGTGACACGTAAGGACAAACATCTGATACAGCTTACTGAATACGAAATACTTACTTCAATTTTTTTTTTGTTTTTACTATGACTACATCTGTAGAAACGGTACAGCATACTCTTAAAGTGGCACTACAAAACTAGATGGAGGCACATCACCGATCCATTAATGAATAAGGACATGTGTATCCAGATTACTGGGCACATACGCAGACAAAGCAGTGTATGTACACTGGCAAAACAATACATTCAGAGACCTTTGGGAAGGGGATAAAAGCGGATGTGGAGGTGGGGGTGGACTGGGGGTGTTCAATATTAGTTCAAGTGAGTTCATGTTGTTTAAAGCCCCACCAACCAAAATGGTCATTTCAGGACTAAGGACAATTTAAAAAAAAAATCTTTTTAATAAGTAAATTAATAAACATACAAAAAAAATAAAATGCCACAATTTTAGTAACCCTGTATTAATCGCTGACAAATTAATACATGCCGCCTGCAGGGAAAAAAAAAAAGAAAACAAGAAAATGTACTTCACAGTTCAGCAAGTGAATCTCTCTCAACTCATGAACAAATACACACAACTGAGTGCTGCAGCATGATGATATGTTTGAAAAATCATAAAGATAAACAAACAAACAAACAAAAATTGACGCCAGACATCAACTTGCAGCTGAAGACTGTAATCTGGAAGAAACTGGACACTGCACGACTCTATCACATGATTCTACCCCACTCCGCAATTCTCTCTCTCCTTCCCCCCAATCTTCCTCTCTTTCTCTGTCTCTCTATCATAACAATCCTTGGTAACCCTTGATGAAGGGTAGACCCGTTGGAACTTGGCGCTGATAGTCTACATAATCTTCGCCGAAAAAGTTCAGCAAGTAGATCTCCTCCTCGTAGACGCGTTCGTTGAAGAAGCGCCAGGAGACGATGGTGTAGCCAACCAGGCAGCACGGATTGCACAGCATGACCTGCCGCCAATCAACATTCTGTCAGAATGCTATGCGAACAGCAGCAAACCACCACCCTCGTTTTATGTTTATGTGCACAGCAGCCAATCACCATTCTGTTAGAATACTATATGCACAGCAGCTAATTTCCTTTCTATTATTATTATTATTATTCTATTATTATTGTTATTTATGATTATTATCATGAGTACTCATACAACTCTGCTATACTCGGTTAGAGACCAAGCTCTTGGCTCTTTATAATCCATGCTCTTATTCATACACAACAGGCTGCCTAACTCACTTAAAGCCAACTTTAAAGCTGCCTGCTGACACTAAATTAAGTAATTTCCTAGGTTTTTCACTGCTTCAGTCCACATCAGTCATTCAGTTTTCTTCACTCACTCTTCCAATCCTTCATGCAGGGTGCATGCTATATGTAATGCGTCATCCATACCAAACAGCCAAACTGGCCTTCTCTTCCGAAAAGTTGCGGATGGGATTTTACGTGTGTGCAAGATTTTATGCCCTACTACCAACGGAGCTCTTCTGCCCCCCAACCATTCTCTACAGTTCAAAGACTGTGAGCAGAGCAGCCGATCAGCATTCCCTTTGAATGCTATAGAAAGACCAGCCAATCCCCATTCTCTATGAACACTATCAGCACAGCAGCCAATCCCCATTCTCTATGAACACTATCAGCACAGCAGCCAATCCCCATTCTCTATGAACACTATCAGCACAGTAGCCAAATCCCCATTCTCTACTAACACTATCAGCACAGCAGCCAATCCCCATTCTCTATGAAGACTATCAGCACAGCAGCCAATCCCCATTCTCTATGAACACTATCAGCACAGTAGCCAATCCCCATTCTCTATGAAGATTATCAGCACAGCAGCCAATCCCCATTCTCTATGAACACTATCAGCACAGTAGCCAATCCCCATTCTCTATGAACACTATCAGCACAGCAGCCAATCCCCATTCTCTATGAACACTATCAGCACAGCAGCCAAACACCATTCTGCTTTCATGTCATGAACAGACTGGCCTGTCACCTTTCTGTTTACATGCTATGAAAGAAGCTGCCAATTATCATTTTGTGTTCAGAGCAGAGCATCAAATTAGCATGCTCTTTGAAAAGTAGATGTCAGACATTAATGCAAATATAAATACAATAATAATTATTTAGAAAAATAACAGTAACACAAGGAACAAACTGGTAATAAACAAACAAACAAAAATCTGAGAGTTATACTATAGGAAACTAAACACATTTTTTTTTCTGATACAAAACGGACTTGAAGAACTGGTAAGCACAGGACATAAAACTAAATGAACACACACATATTTAAAATCCCCCCCCCCCCCCCCCCCCCCCCACACACCCACACACACACACACAATTATCCATTAGGACAGTTCATCCATCTTTTAAAGTAGGCAATATGTAGAATTAGCCAAGCAAAGATAATGTTTACTAATAATGTCTTCAGAAAATATCGAAAATAAACTAAGACAATGACAAATGTCTCTCGTTTGCCATCTGGAATATAACTAAGGCAATTTAAAAATCTGACATAAAAACGAAAAGCTGATAATCAAGTTCCCTACTTTTTCTTCTCATCTTTTTTTTTTTTCACATCTCTCAGCAATTTTGTCTTTCAAATGAAGGTTTGGTTTTACCTACTAAACTAACATCATCGATTCATTTCCCTGAAATGATTCAGACATAATCACAGTTTCTTTACTGACAGACCTACAGCTGACATCCAGAATCGTTTGTTCATTTTAATCAATCAGTTCACTGCCCCCGCTTCCAGGCTAAAACGTGCATACTGAATATGGAGGGGGGAGTATTTTCTTGCCAGTTATTTCCCTTCAGTTGCTACCGGGAAGCTAGCTTGCTCACACCATGTCATAATCCTGGAAATTCTGTGGTCAACATGTACACAGAGAGCACATTTCCACACAGAATATGTCTGAACTGCAGTAGTGAAGAGGTTAATCTTAACATACTTTGAGGACCGAGCCAGTGTCTGGCTGGATTCAACAAACTTGCCTTTCCTCAATTTGGCTTGAAGACAAAAGAAGAGACAACTGGTCTGTCTGCTAACCCTATAGACAAATTCAGTGTCATTAAGGAGACATATGCCAAAGGGACCATACATTACACCAAGAGGTTGCTTTTCCCTTTCTTGACCTACAGAAAAAGAAAGACAACTGACCTGAGTGCTAACTTTATTAATTCTTTTCTCATCTCAAATAAAGACAAAATAAGAGACGCTTTTCTTCACCTCAGCAGAAAGAAGAGGCACTTGATCCATGTGCTAACCCTAACCAAGAGATGCCAAGGCCTTTAAAGCACAAAGCATATCATTTCTAAGAGTAGCACTCCAAACTTAAACTTAGCAGTGGTGTGCAATATAACCTCAACTGTACTGGGAGTTATCCATTAGTTTGGACTTGACCCAACAAAAATGAAAATATATGACAATGAAACCAATCAATGCAGCAACAAAACTGCTGTCACATGATGCAATTTTCCTTCTGCGTTTTTTTTGTCATCCTCTCCTTAGTGGACATGGACATTTTTTTATCTTTTTTAAAGTCTTTAGTCTACAGATCTACACTGTCTGAATTCCGATTAAGCTGTTGCTGAGTCTCTAAAGATTCCCTCTCATTTGGCCCCCCTCCCCAACATTTTGTTCCTTGGCATAGCATAGTACTTCATGACATTAGCAATGGAGCACTGTCACAGAAACTGCTAACCATCTCCCAAATTAAACTGTATCATGCTACCCAACAAGTGCAGCGCTTAACAACTCTGCTAACCATCTCCCAAATTAAACTGTATCATGCTACCCGACAAGTGCAGCGCTTAACAACTCTGCTAACCATCTCCCAATTTAAACTGTATCATGCTACCCAACAAGTGCAGCGCTTAACAACTCTGCTAACCATCTCCCAAATTAAACTGTATCATGCTACCCAACAAGTGCAGCGCTTAACAACTCTGCTAACCATCTCCCAAATTAAACTGTATCATGCTACCCGACAAGTGCAGCGCTTAACAACTCTGCTAACCATCTCCCAAATTAAACTGTATCATGCTACCCGACAAGTGCAGCGCTTAACAACTCTGCTAACCATCTCCCAAAATTAAACTGTATCATGCTATCTCCCCCGACAAGTGCAGCGCTCCCAAATTAAACTGTATCACTCAAGTGCTAACCATCTCCCAAATTAAACTGTATCATGCTACCCGACAAGTGCAGCGCTTAACAACTCTGCTAACCATCTCCCAAATTAAAATTCCATGTATTTTTTTCAGCCCAGCCGTCCACAAGGGGCCAACTCAAGGCTGTTATCTCATCAGAATCCATTCCTTGCAAATTGGTTTGGGAAGAGGGGGAGAACGGGGAAACAATAAATCAGACTTGTAAAACTAGCAACACATTCTAGAACTTCTTTTTTCAGTAAAATCTTAGATCAGATGGAAAATTCATCTCTTTCAGGTTCAGAAACTGAGAAAATCACCTGTTGTAGGTATCTCTGAACATGGTTTTCCATCAAGTCTGCTCTAAAAAGCCAGTGTCCCAACATCGCTCCGCAAGAGTTGATATTCAGAGTGAGATGTACATCATCTTGACCCACAGATAAACAAAGAGACAGCTTACAATCTGCATGTTAACCCTAACCTTTCCTCACCTCGGCCCACAGACACAGAGGGAGAAAGAGAGAGAGAGAGAGACAGCTGACCTGTGTGCCTATGGACCAGCAGAACCAGCCGACGTAGGAGGGATGGCGACAGAGGCTGTAGACACCGCTGGTGACCAGCTGGTGATCATGGTGCTTGGTGTGCTGCACGTAGTGGGTTGAAGTTCCGCCCCGCCGTGAACATGCTGGCCTTACGCAGCACCTCTCCACCCACGGTCAGGAGGAGGCCCAGCACATTCAGCAACCCCACCTGCTTCATGCCTGCCCACACACTGCCTTGTGTACTAAAGTGATGGCTGTTCTTTCATCAGAGACATGCAGAAATATGTGTACATGTATGTATATGTGTGTGTGTGTGTGTGTGTGTGTGTGTGTGTGTGTGTGTGTGTGTGTGTGTGTGTGTGTGTGCGTAGTCATATTTGGTAAATCCCCTCCCCCCTTCCCCCCCCCCCCCCCCCCAAAAAAAAAAAACAAAACAAACTGCCCACTCAAAATCACTTAGGAAAGGCTTGAAAACTCTGCAGTTCAACATTTAACAAACAACTCAATTGTTGTCAGAAGATTGTCATTTGCGATCATGAAGTGTTTGGCTTTCTTCAAGTTCAAGATACGTTTAGTCATTCAATAAAATATGACTCCAGATCTTACATGTATATATAGCACACCTGAACTGATGGCCATCATGCAGTTAGCACACAGTTGTTGGCTATCATTTAGTATGATCGACTTTCTAATGAATGGAAAAAACAGTCATGGTTATCTTGCTTAAGTTACTTTAACTGTATTCACAGCATTGCTCATGAAACCAGCTTTGTTGGCTGCCACTGTTGCTGAAAATTTACTTAATAGACAATGTGTGTGTGTGTGAGTGTGTGTGTGTGTGTGTGTGTGTGTGTGTGTGTGTGTGTGTGTGTGTGTGTGTGTGTGTGTGTGTGTGTGTGTGTGTGTGTGTGTGTGTGTGTGTGTGTGTGTGTGTGTGTGTGTGTGTGTGTGTGTGTGTGTGTGTGTGTGTGTGTGTGTGTGTGTGTGTGAGCATGCGTGCATGTGTGCATGTGCCCGTGCTCACGTATCCGAGTTTGCATGCATACCTCCACAGAAGTACACAAGCACTCACTACCTGGAAAGAGGAACCACTCCAAAGTGAACTCAGTCCAGCTGGCCAAAGCGGCCAACTGATACTCCCGACTGTGATCCAGCAGGAAGGACTCCAGGGTCAAGGAGCGAGTGTTGGTCGCTGCAGTGGTGAAATATTCCGACCAGTGGAAGAAGGCCAGAGCAGTGAAGTACCAGCCAAACACTGACCAGGTGCCCCCATAAATACTAACAAGCATGCCCACAGAGAATGCCACGCCCAGATTGCCTGCTCGTACTGCTATCTGCACATATACCAAAGAGCCAAGCATACTATACATAAATCATCATAAGAGAACAAGAAGGGGTGATTTGTTCCAGTTTCCAAGGCATTTCATAGTGACAGGTCTTTTCTTCTTCCTTTTTTTTTCTTTTATATAAACAAACCTCTTCCCTGTTTCTATTCATCAGTACACACATTCACCCACACATGCACATACACACACACACACACACACACACACACACACACACACACACACAAGCACACACACACCACATGCACCCCACACACACACACACCACACACACACACACACACACACACACACACACACACACATGCATGCACACACACACACATGCACACACACACACACACACACACACACACACACACACACACACACACACACACACACACACACACACACACACACACACACAGACAGTGACAGAGACAAGCCATCTTCCTGAAGATAAAACAGAGCAAAAAAATTACATAGATCTGGCATCTGGTGTGCCAACTTTGAGTGGCAGGTGGAATGGAACGTAGTGAAAAAAAATCAACAGGCAGTGCTCTAAACCACCCTGTTTTTCACTGCAAAATAACAGACTTGCTGCTCTCAAAATATATTTTCAGCTACTTTTCAGATTTTATATCATTTGTTAAGAAAATCAGGAAGTTGTGGTGATATTCTACAGACTCTGTGAAGCTAAAAAATGAAAATCATTGGAAAATATAGATCACACACACACACACACACACACACACACACACACACACACACACACATATTACATGATCATGTTCACACACACACACACACACACACACACACACACACACACACACACACACACACACACACACACACACACACACACACACACACACACACACACACACACACAAGGATGCAAATAAACATATGAGACAGGGAGCAAGAGCGTGAGTGAAGTTCTTTGTGCTTACATATTCATATCACTGTACAGTGTACATTGTATGTGTGTGTGTGTGTGTGTGTGTGTGTGTGTGTGTGTGTGTGTGTGTGTGTGTGTGTGTGTGTGTGTGTCTGTGTGTGTGTGTGTGATTAGTTCAAGAAAAATTGTACTAAATTTTCCAATGTGGGGGTGGACATAATATTATTTATTATGAACAATACTCTATGCTGGGGTTTATCATCTGTATTGGGACGTGTTCACTGACTAGATTTTTAGTACTGGGTGTTTATAAGGTACTTTCTGCTAAAGACTCACAAACATGAAAAATACAGAAGTAACAGATGGTTCATAATGAACAAGGACTACATGTGTCCTGTTTATGGATTTCAGGAGGGTCAGTCAGTCAGTTTTACCCAGTTCTGAATTAGCGATCTGTCATGACACTGTTTTTTTAGTGTCAATCTCAATCTCATGTAAATACTGCCTGTCACATGCTTCCTGCATGTCTGTCTGAAATGTCGGTTGTCTATCACGAGCAAGGTCTGACAGTGAATCATCGCTCAACAATTATTCATGATATCCAACAAAGGTTTCTGTGTGCCAATTTACTCTGATAAACTTTGAGCAGAGATAACTTACTTGTTTTACTTTCCAAAGTGTGCCTTCACTTTGGCAGCCTTGAAACTGAAAGCCACAAGCACTTTGTTTGATAGATCTACTGATCATCTGTTCATTTATTTATGTTTACCGGTTGAGGCATCAGTGATATGCCTTGAAGAAGAAAAACTGTGGGGTACATCACAGATTTATGGGGACTTCAGCTTGATAACCATCCATGTGCTTTTGATGCCTGCAGGTGTTGATGGGACAGACTTGAGAGAGAATGTGGTGGTTGTCTTGTTCACAATCCAAAGACATGCATACTCAGGTGAGGATAAGGCACAGGTGCTAGTAAATCTATAGTATGTCTGGTTGCGTGTGCCATATGTTTCAGGTGTTTTTTTTGGGGGGGGGGGGGGGGGGGGGGGGGGGGGGGGGGGGGGGGAAGGGGAGGGGTTTCAAGAAGTTTTTTGGTATGTCTGTCCATGAATGATTATCTTACTAATATATTCAAATAAAATGCTTTCTATCTTTACTTCTTTTTCGTTGCTTATTACTATTGTTATTATCACTGTTATCATTATTACTATTATCATTATTATTAACATTTCTAATAAAAATTCTATTATTATTATTATATTATTTTCATTAGCATTTTCATCCCAGTTAGTATCATATTCATCATTGTTAGTGTCACTACTAATACTAGTATATTCATTTTTACCACATCATCTGCAACAATACCATCATTGTTATTATCATTATTATTATCATTGTTGTTGTTGTTGTTGATGCTGTTACTGATCAATCATAACAATGTCATCTTCTGAACATTTGTTCCCAACATATAATCAAAAAACACACACTCTCCTCTTTCTCTTTCTCTCACAAACGTGTTTATGCCTATATATACAAATGTACAGGTATCATATAACATACACATGTACCCACACACATGCACATGCCACATGCATGCATTCAAAAGCATGCTTACACACAAGCAACAACACACACACACACACACACACATACATGGGCCTGTGACTACCCACTCATGCACACACACACCACACACACACACACACACACACACACACACACAATACTGATGCACAGAATGTTAGGTAAGAACCCATGGTGTGTTATTAAGTCATTACTGATACACCTTTACCCAATACTGATGCACAGAATGTTAGTAAGAACCCATGGTGTGTTATTAAGTCATTACTGATACACCTTCACCTTAAGTCTTTTCATCCTAGCCTTTAGTTCATCCATCTGCTGTAAATCTTGCTCAGTGTGGTCTCAATCCTTTGCAGATATGGTGTAGCGCATATGGACTGGTCCCACGCAGTGACACCTCTTTGATGAAAGTGCGTGCGTGCTTGCGTGCGTGCGAGCGTGTGTGTGTGTGTGTGTGTGTGTGTGTGTGTGTGTGTGTGTGTGTGTGTGTGTGTGTGTGTGTGCGTGCGTGCGTGCGTGTGTGCGTGCGTGTGTGCTTACAAAAATTAGCTGTGTGTGTGTGTGCGTGCGTGCGTGTGTGTGCTTACAAAAATTAGCTGAGTATAAGGATTTCACATCATCGCGATCTAAGGAATCTTTCGACGAACAGAATACCATGAACGTAAAATACGAAATTTCTACCGACCAGGATGAACTGAGGAAATCTTTCATTCAGTGACTCAACGCACCTGATACATGTCTCGCTCTTGTAAGTAAACAAACGCCAATACGCCATTGTAACCCAGACAGTATAGTACGAAAATAAACACTGCAAAGTCGTTCCATAAATTATGCGTTGTCTGACTTATCCTGAAAACGATTGGAAATATACATGCTACGGCACCGCCTAGAAACGTGCTCAAACTCAACCTCGCTTGTCTGATCAACGCCATCTTGGGTTCAATACCGCAGCCAACGCCCGTTCTTTTTTTCAATTGGTGTAAGTACAATCGCCGATCATTTTGTCCACTAATCAGACGATGTTACTATTTTCGGTACATTGCAGTGGGGAAGTGTGTCCCTGAAAGCATGTCCCTTTCGCTATGATGATGACGTAAAACTCAACTATTTTCAGCAGCGGCTGGAGAGAGAGAGAGAGAGAGAGAGTAATGGATTTACACAGAATAGATATCCCTTTCTCTCGTTTTTAGACAACAATTATCGTGTAAATATTGATAGAAGAGCGTTTTTTTTGTTTTGTTTTGTTTTTTTTTGTTTGTTTGTTTGTTTTTTCTGTTTTTGTGTTTTTTAACGGAAAGAAACTCACGCTGCCTCCTGGGTTTTTACTGTTTCTTTTAAGTAGGAGTGAAAAGCGTTTTAAACTGGGACCGTCCGGTCCGTGACACCACGTGCACCATCTCCTCCCCCACCCCATCCCACCCCGTTTCTTCCCTCACTTCCTTCCAGCATCTCAACCTTCTGTCAGTTTCTCTCCATCTACAACATTGATCTAAGCACATTCGTGCATGCACGCGCGCGCGCGCGCGCGCGCGCGCGCGCGCGCGCACACACACACACACACACACACACACACACACACACACACACACACACACACACACACGCTGGTGACCTACTCATTTTTTGAGTGAACCACCCTTTAAGGAAGAAGAGAAGACACACACACACGTGCACGCACATACGTTATACGCCCATATAACAGGCTCACAAACATACATATATACCAGCCGCCGTGGCGTGGCGAAGTGGTTAGCGTCGCAGACTCGCTGGGAGGTCGTAGGTTCGAATCCCATCAGAGTCATGTGGGTTTTTCTGCCCAGATCGGCCCCTGCCCAGAGCTGATTTTGCTGCGGACTCAGCTGGGAAGACTGGGACAACTTAATAGATACGTTTCTTAGAGTGTTGCTCAAAATTTCCTGACCAACACTGCAGGTGCCTGTATCTCTCGGGCTTGATTGACGCCGGGATATGTTATGGAAGGAAGCGTGGAGTACAGCCCTGTCATGTAGTCTCAGACCGAAATAGAAATCCGTAGCATCACCTTATTCATCCTCATTCTCATCGATGAGCAAAAAAAAAAAATGTCTCAAATTCTGTGGCCCTTCCTGCCCTGCTCTCATGGTGACCTCAATTTCGATATCCTCTCCACGTCTCTGGCCTTGGTTTGGTTCCGTCGGGGTCACCGATATCGGCGGGTCCATTGGGGGCTGTCGTTGGTGGTGCCCTCCGGAGGGAGAGCTCACTCACGCCGGCTCCGCGACTATGCAATTATTGTAGGGGGGGCTTAGTAGGTGGTGTCCTGCGTATGTTAGATCAGAACATATACATGCTGCCGAACACCACCGAAGTGACTCAGCAGCAGTGCAGTGTTTCCTCCGGTGGGTTGCCTCTTGACGACTTGACATTGACTTCTCCCTGTGGATTGCCGGTGCCGGGGGCTGCGGCGGGGCCGACCGGGCTGCGGCTGTGGACGGGGTGTCGGAATGAGCGGCGTGGGTGCAGTGTCTCTGAGGTGGGGCAGAGGTTTGGACACAAAACACACACACACACACACACACACACACACACACACACACACACACACACACACACACACACACACACACACTCACTCACATACGCACGCACACATATGTGTTACATCAGACAGACAGACAGACTTGAGGATTGATCGCTAATCTCGTGTCGGCGGTCACGGGTATCGCATGTCGGTGGGACTTTCGTCTTTCCAGCTAAAATCAACGAAACCTCCGATTTATTGAGGGCTAAGGTCTCTCAGATGGGACACTCCCCCTCCTCCCATCCCGTTTACCACTACCCCACTTCTTTCCCACGTCTTTCCATTTCTTTCTCTAATTTTAACATTTACCTGATTTTTTGTTTGTGTGTGTGTGTGTGTGTGTGTGTGTGTGTGTGTGTGTGTGTGTGTGTGTGTGTGTGTGTGTGTGTGTGTGTGTGTGTGTGTGCAGACTGTTGAGCTTATTGTTATGAAATCTATGTATGGAGGTTTCAAACAGAAACCATGAGCTGCTTCTATGCTGTTTTTGTTGTTTTTTTGTTTATGCGGAGAGAAATGAGAGAGGGAGAATAACTGTGGTACAAAAATGGAAAGTTGGGAGTGGGGCAAGGACGGGCAGAGAAAGGGTTTACTACGGCCCGCTTTCAGGTTCAGTTCCAAGGGGAAATTGAAGGTAGGGAGGGAGGGGTGGGGAAAGATTCGGTACCAAGGGGACATTGGAGGTAGGGAGGGATGGGTTGGGAAAGGATTCAATACCAGGGGGAAATTGGAGATAGGGGAGGGATGGGCGGGGAAAGGATTGGTACCCAGGGGAAACTGGAGGTAGGGAGGGATGGGTTGGGAAAGGATTGGTACCAAGGGGGGAATTGGAGATAGGGAGGGATGGGTTGGGAAAGGTTTGGTACCAAGGGGGAATTGGAGGTAGGGAGGGATGGGTTGGGAAAGGATTGGTACCAAGGGGGAATTGGAGGTAGGGAGGGATGGTGGGGAAAGATTCGGTACCAAGGGGACATTGGAGGTAGGAGACATGGGTGGAGAAAGGTTTGGAACCAAGGCAAGATTAGAATAAAGGCGTTGAATGATTCATTCAACGCCTGCCTACCTTGCACTGAAGAGATCTACGCGAAGTGAAACATTCGTTTATTTTCATTGTCCTATTTGTTTGTGTGAAGAGCTGCAGTAAGAAGACCTAAGAGGTCGAAATGCGTCGTGCGTCGTGTTTTGTCTTGTGACTCGTTTGTCCATGTTTCTCTTGGCGGTTCGCTAACACTTTTATCTAAGATTTGTTCTGAAATCTTAGTTTTTCTTCTTCTTCTTCTTCTTCTTCTTCTTCTTCTTCTTTCTATAGATTTTAACCTCAAGTTATTTTCGTCGTCGTCGTCGTCGTCGTCGTCGTCGTCGTCATCATCATCATCATCATCATCATCATCACTGATTCTCCTCCCCATCATCATCATCATCAGTGATCATCACTCAACAACATCATGGTGGTTGTCGTCTTCAAATTTTGCCCTTTTCCCTACTGCCTCTTCATGATCATTCAGTCTCAACTTCATCATCATGATCATCATCATCATCATCATCATCATCATCATCATCATCATCATCATCATCATCACCACCACCACCACCATCGTGGTTTTGTTGTTCGGTCTCGGGTTCTTTTTCTACTTCTTCATTAGTCATCATCTTCAGTTATGGCTTCTTTCTTTCCTTTAGCCTTCGTCTTCCACTTTTCAATCGGAATTTACGTCGTCCTATTATGGACGAGGTGAACGTCAGGTATATTTTCATCCGTCCCCACTCCTCTCTCTCTCTCTCTCTCTCTCTCTCTCTCTCTCTCTCTCTCTCTCTCCTCTCTCTCTCTCTCTCTCTCTCTCTCAATGATGTAACAAAAAAAGTTGTTGCGTATTCATTTCATTCTCAGTAAAACGTTCGCACTCTCTCTCTCTCTCTCTCTCTCTCTCTCTCTCCTCTCTCTCTCTCTCTCTCTCTCTCGATCTCTGTTCTTATTGTAATTAGCTCTATGCTGTGTAATAGTCCTCTATGACAATATCCTTAGTCCCTAAAGGGAAAAAAGGGTCAGATATTTAAAAAAAAAAAAAAAAAAAGCCTCTTCGTACTTAGCTGTTATCCTTGGGAACAAAGATGATCAATCGATCAATCAGCCTCTCTCTCTCTCTCTCTCTCTCTCTCTCTCTCTCTCTCTCTCTCTCTCTCGCTCTCCCTCTCCCTCCCTCCCTCCGCCCTCTCTCTCTCTGTCTCTCTCTCTCTCCCTCTCTCTCTGGGAATAAAGATAATCAATAGATCAGTCAATCAATCTCTCTCTCTCTCTCTCTCTCTCTCTCTCTCTCCCTCTCTCTCTCTCTCTCTCTCTCTCTCTCTCTGCGCGCGCTTGTGTGTGTGTGCGTGCGTGCGTGCGTGCGTGGTGTGTGTGTGTGTGTGTGTGTGTGTGTGGTGTGTGTGTGTGTGTGTGTGTGTGTGTGTGTGTCTGTCTGTCTGTCTGTCTGTCTGTGTCTGTGTCTGTCTGTGTGCGTCCACGTAGGAGTATGTGATGTCGTAGCCTCTGTGCCACAGCACTCGAACGAGAACAATCTTTTATCATGGACAAGGGCATGCAAGCAGGTTTGAGTGACACAGCGAACGCACGCATCAACTGAACTTCAGATAGCGCAGCGCCGCTCCATGTCACACAAAACGTTACCCCCCGCTATGTCAACTAGTATTAATCAGTGGCTAGGGACGACAGAAGGCAAAATAGAAATGTTTATACAAAGGTTGTTTGTTTGTTTGTTTTGTTTGTTGTTTTTTCCAATACAGAACACGAAACACACAAGAGAACTTTTGACAAATATTAAGTCTTCTATGTCACAAACAACAGACAGAGATCATGCACAAAACAGCACCTCTCTCTTCTGATCGCAATCAGCATGCCATCTCTGTCATGTATGTGTATGTGTGTGTGTGTGTGTGTGTGTGTGTGTGTGTGTGTGTGTGTGTGTGTGTGTGTTGTGTGTGTGTGTGTGCGTGCGTGCGTGTGCGTGCGTGTGTACGTGTGTGTGTGTGTGTGTGTGTGTGTGTGTGTGTGTGTGTGTGTGTGTGTGTTTTCGCGCGCGCGCGGGTGCCTTATCAATATGTTTGAGTGTGTGTGTGTGTGTGTGTGTGTGTGTGTGTGGTGTGTGTGTGTGTGTGTGTGTGTGTGTGTGTGTGTGTGTGTGTGTGTGTGTGTGTTGATCTTGTTTGCAGCAGCACTGCAGTCTGTTTCATTCCCCTTAAGGGACTAGAGATTTTTTTTTTTAAATACCGGCGGCTGTCTCTGCCAACCAGAGAACAGCACACACACACACACACACACACACACACACACACACACACACACACACATGCGCTCTCTCTCTCTCCCTCTCTCTCTCTCTCTCTCTCTCTCTCTCTCTCTCTCTCGCTCTCTCTCTCTCGCTCTCTCTCTCTCTTGCTTGCTTCCTTGCGACTGGTCAGATCACAATTGCCCGTGGACTGAGATAACGGTCCGCTGTCCCACTGCCTGGGCTGAAAGGGAACAGCGAATCGTGCGGGTCCTAGGTCAAACCACAATGGTTCTGACTGACCACTCCCCTCCTGCAGTCCTCTTTCGTCGTCCTTTGTCAAGGATTCTCCGTCTGTCTGTCTGTTTGTCTGTCTGTCTACCTGTCTGTCTGTCTCTCTCTTCTCTGTCTGTCTGTCTGTCTGTCTGCCTGTCTCCCTCTCTCTGTCTCGGTCTGTCCTGTCTCTGTCTGTGTCTGTCCCTGTGTCTGTCTGTCCTGTCTGTCTCCTCTGTCTGTCTGTCTCTCTCTCTCTCTCTCTCTCTCTCTCTCTCTCTCTCTCTCTCACACACACCACACACACACACACCACACACACACGACACACACACACACACACACACGCACGCACGCACGCACACGCAGACGCATGCACATCATGAGAAGAAGGCAGGAGGCAATGGGACACACACACGCGTTCGCGTGTGCGCGCGCGTGCCCCCCCCCCCCCCCCCCCCCCCCACACACACACACACACACACACACAGGAGAGAGAGAGGAAGGGGGGGGGGGGGGGGAGAGAAGCCTACAAACAAGCGTGCATATATGTACGATGACTTTAGATTCGAGAAGGGGAAAAAAGTGTTAATTTTTGTCAAAGATCAAAAAGGATTTTAAGTAGACAACAGCAACAACAACAACAACAAAAAACAACAACAACAAAATGAAAAGAAAGGCGAAAAAAAATCCGAGTCTTAAGTTGCCAAATCAACATGTAGTGGCACACTTCCACTAACTTAGCTTTAATGGCTTGACGGAAAGAATGTCCTTTCTAAGGGAAATTATCCGGTAGAGGGTCAAAAGGAAGTCCCTGCACTCGTGGTGTGTACTTCGCATCCAGCTCTCCTCACAAAGAGTCCAAAAACACTCAACGAAAAGGCCATAACTCTGGGGAAACCAGCCGTTGATTGTCCTTAAATAGAGCGACTACCATCAGCTCTCTGTGGTTTTTACCGTAAGGAATCGACAATGAGCTATATATATATATAATAATATATAAAAGCCAAAATATTAAGTTTTAAAAAAGGGTTCAAAGTAAATCTTGTTTGAACACGAACAACTAAACAGAGAAGTATGTCTTCTTTAGAAACAACAGGCATAAATCAGGCACCAAATAATACTCCCCAAATCATAGTCAGCATAAAAACAACAGACGTAAATCAGGCACAAAATGATATTTCC
Organism: Conus betulinus; assembly: GCA_016801955.1. Lineage (NCBI taxonomy): Eukaryota > Metazoa > Mollusca > Gastropoda > Neogastropoda > Conidae > Conus > Conus betulinus. Next base: position 424,500 of record JADBJO010001108.1, read on the forward strand.
CCAGGTCATATTCGGCATGAAACAACAGACATAATAAGGCACAAAGCAACGCTCCCGAGTCACAGTCGGCATAAAACAAACATAAATCAGGCACAAAAAATACTCTGAATATCGTAGTCAGCCTGAAAATATTGACTGTAATCTGTGGTATATTGTCTTGTGCATGATTTATGTCTGTAACCTATATCATCTGCAGAAGACATATTGTGGAAAATATATTTGTGAATTCCGCATTAGAATAAAAGTTAATTTGAAACACACACACACACACACACACACACACACACACACACACACACACACACCACACACTCTGATGACAGACTTTTGAGCTGTTTCAGTTTCATCAAGTCTGCGTGCAGACTAGTCCATATACGCTACACCACATTCACTAACTTTTGAGACAACACTGCGCATGATTTAAAGCTGATGGATAAATGAATTAATGACTAAGATGACAGAATTTTAAGAAGAGGGTCTCGTGGCTACCACTAAGCAGATGCCTGACCTACGCATTAGCCCAACACGCTGGTCAGACCTTGGGTATTGTTGAACAGAGACAGAATGGAGCAAATTATGTCCAAGCTACCCTACGATAGTTACAGTGTGAGAACTTGCTCTATCCTATCACCAAAAATTCGGATTCGCTATTAAGAACCAAATGTTTCTCTATTACGAAGAAGAAGAAGAAAGAAGAAGAAGAGAAGAGAGAGAAGAGAGAGAGGAGAGAGAGAGGAGAGAGAGAGAGAGAGAGAGAGAGAGAGAGAGAGAGAGAGGAGAGAGAAAATGAGATGGAAACTATGGATTAGGTGATAATTGAATGTTCATGAACAACAACAACAACAATTAGCAACTACGACGACGACGACGACGACAAAGATAAAGAAAATAAATATCTTTCCCTAACACAAGCAGTGGCCTAGTTCAATCGAAATGGTTATTCGGCCTCTTCACTACCTGCCCCTCCCGAACGATAGTCACAATCTTTTGTTAAACTGGTGTAGCGGTGACTCATGAACGGGAGGTGGGACAGGAAGAGGGAGGGGAGGGGGCAGGGGGGGGGGGGGGGGGGGGGGGGGGGGAAGGGAGTAATTGTCGTCGTCAACCGGCAGCCGCTTGCTGGTGAAACGAACGACTCAGCGGGGCGGTGCAGCGGCCTCGACAGGTGGTACAGCTCCAAGTACAGCTCCAGAGGTACAGCTCAGAGGTACCATGTGAACGGCTGAACAAAGGAAATTATATGAAGTAGCGCTCGCTATGCGTATCATTTCTTGCTGCAGAAAAGATAGACAAGTAGGAAGGGGGAGCTTGACAGCAGAAGGTCTTCAGAGAAGAACCCCCACCCCCCCCCCCTATCCCCCCCCCCCTCCCCCCTCAGACAAGTGTTTCAGCACTGAACTCCTTACACTCTAAGGGGGGGGGGCCGGCAACCAGGTCATGACTCCCAGACGCCTTTTTACTGCCATCTTCTTTGTTTTTTTTTTTTTTTTCTACAGGAAAGATAGGCAACAATTTTTGTCTAGTAACTTTCGTGCCAGATTAAAATTATATCAATCCAATAGAATGAGACACGTGGTTTACAGCTGGGGAAAAAAAATATAGTTGCAAACGATCCCAGTATCATTAATTTGAGTTCCTTTCCGCAAGCAAAGGAAGAGACAGACAGACAGATTGATAGGTAGGCTACATGAGTTCAGTGAGTGAGAGGTGAATGGTGAAGTAAAGCAGCTGTAGCCGCAATCAAGCATTGACCACCTTCCCTAGGTTCACACAGTTCGGACAAAGGGGCTTGGAACACTCGGACATGCGAGCCTGGCACAGAATGACCATTCGGATATTGGGGGGAGTCTTTCAAAGTCATACCGTGCCAAAATACAGCTGAAAAAAAAAAGTTATGAATGTAAAGAGGAAAAACACACACACGGACTGACAGGCAAGTTCAAATCTCTTAAACCACACTGGAAAAGCCCAAGGAGGAGGAGATCTGACATTTCACAATCGAAGCAAGCACGAAGCTCACGGACATACGAGCCCTGAATAGTTTAGAAACGCGCGAGTGCACACCTGCAAACTGCCATCAAAACAAGTTGGGACTACAAATTTCTAGGTGCAGTCAACTCGCGTTCGTTCCGCATAGGTGAACAGGGAGTGTACACAAAGGTGTTGACAAGGAAAACAACAATGATCACCCTTTCAACACATTCATAGACCACTGCTCTTTGAAAATGGAAAAAATAAAGATATAAATAAAGTAAATAATAAATTGAATAAAACAAACAAGCAAAAATAGCGTAAAGCATACAAACGGATTGTATAGGCAAGTTTCGTGGAATGCCCAAATAAAATGTTATTTTGACAACACAAGAAATCGGGTTAAAATCTGTACTATACTTTTTTTTAAATCTCAGCAGATGGTGACGGTGAAAGTCTTTCCAAAATGACATGGGGGTCGAAGGCGAACTGGGCGTCTCTTTTTCAGGATCAGTGAGGAAAAGGGGGGAGGGGACGGGTTAAAGAGTGAGGGGGAGGTGAAGCGGTGCACGGGGAGGGTGTTGTGGGGGGGGGGAGGGGGGAGGGGGGGGGAGCTAGGAGGAGGAGGAGTATATGCAGATATTCAAGAATGCGGTTACGTGTCGGAGGGACAGAGGAATGTCTGCTTTGGTATAACCAGCGCCCAGTTCCTTTTCCCTCTCGAAAAACATGGAGGACACGATGTTGTGGTCTTCCCCTCACTCTTTTCCCATCGAAGAGTGGCAAGGGGGGAAGGAGGGTGCTCCAGCGTGCCAGCAGGTCTGGGTTAACTGTTTTGCACGAGCAGCAAGGCGAATTTGCAGTCCCTGTCCACCGCCGTCTTGCATGGCGTTCGAAGAGTCTCCCCCCCCCCCCCCCCCCCCCCCCTCTCTCTCTCTCTCTCTCTCTGTCTGTCTGTCTGTATAGAGTTGCTCATATAGAGAAATGTTTCTAAAAGTAAAGAGTTCAGTTCCGCTTTAAACTCAAGATG
>JADBJO010001108.1:430000-440000 GCA_016801955.1 Conus betulinus
CATGTATTCCTAGTCGCTGGGCAAAGTAGACTCCAATCGTTTAAGGGGTGTGTGGTATGTGTGTGTGTGTGTGTGTGTGTGTGTGTGTGTGTGAGAGAGAGAGAGAGAGAGAGAGAGAGAGAGAGAGAGAGAGAGAGATTCAGATTCAGATGATTTTTTTACATGATAGACCAAGGCCCCTAATGAAGGGGTGTGTAAACATTCATAGCACCATAGTCGTAAACAATGGAATTAAATTACTGAACAAAACACGAATAATTTTGGGGGGGGGGGTGGGGGGGGTGGGGGAGAGAGAGAGAGAGTTTTGGGGGTCTGTATCGGGTGCGCTTTTGAAGTTCATATGTTTGGCCTGGTTGCCAGTCGCCGTGCCAACTTCAGAATTTCTCCCCTTCTTTTGATGTGCACATGTAGAGCCGGCTAGGTGAGCGAATCCCACAGACAGGTAAGGAGATATCAAACATTAACCCCCCTGAACTTGAAACACAATCTGAACTTGAACGACACTGCTGAATGAACACTAGCGGCCGAACTCTACTCACTGACTTGTGAATATCCCCCGGGTATAAAGTAGGGTGACTTTAATCCCCAGTTTTAAACCAGCGAAGACCATGTTAGACCGTTACTGGCCTGAGTATCCTCTCCCCCTCCCTCCCTCCCCACCCTGTGTGCCCTTCGCTCACCCAACTGGTTCGAATGACATTCATGCTGAGTTCCGCATACGCGCACCACTTCCTGCGTGAGTATGAGTCATGTTTCAATGTCTGTAAGATCAAAGAGAACAGTGTTCACTGTGAACTAAAATTTGCTGCTTCTTATCATGCCCGCTGCAGTGACCAAAGGCAAGAATTTCAGTCTTGCACAGTCACAACATTATTTATTTATACACGTTTGGTCAGTTTTCGCTCGTTTTCTGTCGCAGAGGAGGTTTTGAAAATGATGACTTTCTCTACCGACACATTCTGACTTTTTACAGCTTTGAGGATGAGAGGAAATACCCACAATACATTGACGTCTTGTTGGATTTCAAATCCTCAGACATTTAGGTTTTGCCTCTTTTGATTGCAGATAGCTCCACTACTGTTACTGAAAATAAAGATCTGAGCGGTCATTCTTGATGTAGCTGTGTCAGCTGGGAAACAATCTGACATTCATTCCTTGTTGTAAATACAGTAGTGTGTGTGTGTGTGTGTGTGTGTGTGTGTGTGTGTGTGTGTGTGTGTGTGTGTTCTGCATCACCATGCATATTTGGCTGATACCTTGTGGTCCAAAGCTAAATGTATCAATGCCTTAGAAAATATCAATTACAACTAGTGTGTTGTTTTGATCAAACAAAAGTCAAAGACAACATAGAAGGCACTAAATGAATTTACAAATAAAACTTCCCCGATCTAAGACCCTTTTTTTTATGGAGAACCCTCATCGAGAAGCCATGGAAGTACTCCTCTAGCATTTCTCTGATGTTCTTTAGGACATGATGCATCTCAAGGGCCAGTTGAATCACTTTGTGTGGAACTGATCCATATGCATTTGTCAGATCGAGCCCACACCACGTTGAGGTCCCGTTTCTCTGTCCTTGCTCTTTGGCTTGCTTTCCAAATCATAATGGCATGTTCCACGCGGGTAGAAATGCCTGAGATACCTCCTTTCTGGACTGATAATTCCATGTACTCATTTTCTGTCAAGTGTTTAGTCAGTCTGGCTGCCATGACAGATAAGATTTTTCCCTCGACGTTCAGAGGTGATCTCGGTCTAAACTGTTGATGTCACTCCAGTTTTGCTCTTAAGGAATGAACACTGCATCAGCTTTCATCCAATGACCGCTGATCTTCGGGTTTCTCCAAGCTGATCTTATCATTTTATGGAGCTTCTCATGGACAGTGGGACATTTATATAACAGACATGGTATTCCATTTGGCCCAAGCAAAGATTTGGCTCTGGCTTTCCTCACCACTTTCCTTACCTCACCCCGTGCTGGTGATTTGTCACTGAATGTTTTCTCTGGCATCTAGGCTGCACCAAGCTCTGGATTTCAAGTGGTGTTGCTTCAGACTGAGGGTCGTAATATGTTTTCCTGAGATGCTGCTCAAGAGTTCTTTGTCTCGCTGTGAGTGTTCCAGATTTTGGCTGCTCAAATAGTTTCCTAGTAAACTGGAAGGGGTCTTTGAGGAAGCGATCTGGGTTTTTCTTCTTCTTTTGGCTCCTCCTTCTTGCTTGCTGATTCTGCTTTGCTGAGGGCACTGTGTTGTACTTTCAAGTGTTCCCAGAGCTTCTCCAGTCCTTTTCTTCTCAGCTTCTGAGGCAGTCTTCATCTGTTTTTTTGACATTTTTTTTTCTTTCAGACATTATTCATCTCTTGATGGCGCCTGGATTTTTGGAGGAGGTATCTGGCATCGAGAGCCTGTTGAAACGTCTGTCTGAATAATCAGCTTGGATATTTTGGGCATTGTGGTTTGAATCCTGGTCTTGGTTTTCCGACATCTTATCTGCTGGCGCAGTGCGCGCATTCATTCATTTATCAGAGTTTTTCATACAGCCCGTTTTCGTTCTGTGGATCATCATGCTGCGCTCAACAGAGCATTTCCCTCCACAGACACATGGTGTTCCACTTGTTAATCACTCATAGTCCGTTGTGCATTTCCTGTCATGATCAGGTTGCTTATCTCTTACCCTTGGGAATAAGGAATGCTATCAATATCATCATTGTCATTATCATTCTTTTTCTTTCTTCTTCTTCTTCTTCTTCTTCTAGTTCTAGTTCTGCTACCACCACCACCACCACTACCGCCACCACCACCGCCACCACCACTACTACTACTATTTCTATTACGACTTCTACTACTACTACTACTACTACTACTACTACTACTACTACTACTACTAGCAGCAACACCACCACCACCATTACTACTACTACTACTACTACTACTACTACTACTACTACTACTCTCTTTTGCCCCAACCCCCCTCCCCTCCCCTTTCTATTTTAACATTTAATTATCTTTGCGTGTCCCATGGTTTTTCCACCGGGACTTGATGTTAAGAAAAAATATGTATGCAGTATGTACAGATTTTTTTTGTCAAAATCTCATCTCTGTGGTCTCATTATCAGAGAAGTGTTAGAAGTTTTTGGAGGAAAAATCGAATGCCAGTAGCTACAGGTTTTTTTTTTTTTTTTTTTTAGAAACAATAGTTTTTACAGCGTGCATGGCGGAGCTCAAAGAAACTGATAAAACAAAGCCAGCAAGATGACCCATCCAAAGGACCTTGACCAGTGTGTGTAATGTGACAGCTAAAGACAACGCATCGGTCAGTCATCGCTTTGTCCAGCTTCGAAGAGTACAAATTATGGATACTGACAGTTGGTTTTTTGGTGAAATCTGCCTTGGTGTGTTCTGTTGTGGGCTACGTTGTTTACAAGTTGGTGACGGTCGTGCAGAACTGGCGAGCCTATCGCCGCATCTTCACCCAGTGTCCCGGGGAAGAGAATGTCCACTGGCTCTATGGCACTTTGCACACGGTAGGTGGTGATCATCTGAATACTCTCTCTCTCTCTCTCTCTCTCTCTCTCTCTCTCTCTCTCTCTCTCTCTCTCTCTCTGTCTCTGTAACTATTTCCTGATATAACACAATATGGAAAGATCCTACACAAGCGAAAGAGACGGGTCTTCTTACCTACATCAGCGAAACCTTTAGCTTCAAACGACTTCTACATCTAGAACGCTACGGTGTAGAATGTAACTGGATAGAGTTTAGCTGAAAAGAAACTTCCATTTTGGTTGGATTCTGCTACAGGAACCCATCTGAAAGAGTAAACCGGGTCGACAAATTTATTACGATGACGGATGCAGTCTCGCTAGAATCCAAGGAAATTATTTTACTTGGAGACTTTAACATAGACCTTCTAAAAGTGCAAAACCAATGGACGCAAGCATTCAATCTATTTAATCTGCATCAACTCATCGAATCTCCAACGAGGGTCACACTAAACTCGAAGACATTTATGGACCTTATTTGTGTTACAGATAAAACTAACATAACAGAAGCCTGCGTCCCTGTCTTAAACTGTCGTGATCATTACCTAGTTTGTGTCACATGGTCCAAAAAAGAAGAAGAAAAAATCCCAAAACGGGACACAAGACAACCAACCGTTGCTTTACAAACTTTAACAACCAAGACTTTCTGCATGACTTGCTTAACTCAAATCTCCCTTCAGTTTTCTACATAACCGATCCAGATCTTGCTGTTTAATTTTGGATCAATAAAACGTGCCCCTCTAAACACGATTAGAGTACGACATGATCCTAAACCGGCATGGTACACTAAAGAGTTACAGGAGGCAGGTAACCTTAGAGATCTGCTTAAACAACATGGCTATGAAGAGGAATTTAGAATACTGAGAAATGCAATAAATTCATAGAAGCGAAGAGACAAAACGAAATATTATCGAGAACTAATATCATCAAACCAGAACCCAAAATTGGTATGGGGGGCTATTAACGAGCTTACAAACAATCGATCGTCTTCAAAATCAACTAAAATAAAAAAACATCTCTGTCGAAACAACTGAACACCCACTTTTGCACTACAGCCAATAAAGTTGTCACGACAGATTCTTCCAGATCAAACGACCTTCAAAAAATGAAACAATATTGCCATAATAAAAACATCACGTCTGAATTTTATATTCCACCAATAACCGTCTTTGAAGTTTATCACTACCTAACGCACCTTAAACAGTCAGGTACCTGCGGGGTGGATGGCCTGGACGACAAAATCCTCAAACTATCAGCTCCAGCAATTACAGATACGTCAACATACGTCTTCAATTTATGCGTCGACACAAAATCATTTTCACGATAGTTTTCAAAAAGCGAAAGTTATACCTATCTACAAAGCAGGTAACAACTCAGACCTTGCAAACTACAGACCAACCTCAATCATTTCCGCTATTTCCAAACCTTGGAAAAACACATAAACAAACACACATTACACCACCTCAATACATACCAGTTGCTTCATCCAAGACAGTCCGGTTCCGACACAACCATTCATGCCACACAGCCCTAATCAACCTGGTTAATGACCCGGCTAAATAGCATTAACAACAGATATTGCGGTGTCCTATTTATTGATTTCAAAAAAGCATTTGATGTGATAGACCATAATCTTCTTCTTGGAAAATTAAAATTGTATGGCTTATCCACAAAAACTCTTACGCTTTTTTTTTTTTTTTTTTTTTTTTTTTTTTTTTTTTTTTTTTTTTTTTTTTTTTTTTTCGCTGTCCCAACCTCTGCGCCACCTGAGAGGCACTGCACCCACGCCGCTCATTCCGACACCCCGTCCACAGCCACAGCGGCGGTCGACCCCGCCGCAGCCCTACAGGGAGCAGTCAATGTCAAGTTGTCAAGAGGCAACCCACTGGAGGAGATACTGCTCTGCTGCCGAGTCACTTCGGTGGTGTTCAGTGGCGCCTGTTCTGATCTAAAATACGCAGGACACCACCTACTAAGCTCCCTACTGACGACAATAATTGCTTAGTCGCGGAGCCGGCGTGAGCGAGCTCTCCCTCCGGAGGGCGCCACCACGTCCGTCCAACGACAGCCCCCATGGACTCACCGATACCGGTTACCTTGACGGAACCAAACCAAGGACACAGACGTGGAGAGGACATCGAAACTGGGGTCACCATAAGAGCAGGGCATGAAGGGCCACAGAATTTGAGACTTTTTTATGGTGATCGATGAGAATGAGGATGATTATGATGATGCTATGGATTTTCATTTCAGTCTGAGACTACATGACAGGGCTGTACTCTACGCTCTCCTTTCATAATATATCCCGGCGTCAACCAGTCCCGAGAGATACAGGCACCTGCAGTGTTGGTTAGGAAATTTGAGCAACACTCTCAGAAACGCATCCATTGAGTGGATGAAACTCGACTGTGTGGTCCCAGTCTTCCCGACTGAGTCCGCAGCAAACTCAACTCTGGGTAGGAGCCGGTCGGGGCAGAAAAACCCACATGACTCTGATGGGATTCGAACCCACGACCTCCCAGCCGGGAGTCCGCCACGCTAACCACTTTGCCTTGACGGCTGGTAACTCTTACGTTTTTCTTCACACATATCTCACAAATAGGCAAGAAAGTATGAAAATTAACACAAATTTCTCTTCATTTTCAAACACTTTCGTATGGTGTCCCACAAGGCTCTATCCTGGGTCCCTTACTGTTCACAATTTATATCAATACTCTACCTCTCCATATGACATCCACCGGTGAACTCTTTTGCTGATGATACAACAATGCACACACAAAATCATTCCGATGTTACTGTTCTTGCACAAACTTTACAAGAAAGTGCGAATGATCACGTAAAATAGACTAAACTTCACAAGCGAACACTCAAATTAGTCCTAAAAAGCAGTAGTCTCCTGGACTCAGACCAAAAAAAAAAAAAAAAAAAAAGGTTCAAGTTCTCCCCTTAGTCTGAGATTTGAACAAAGGGATCAGAATGCACAGGATTGTGTCTGGGAAGGCACCCTCAAACATTAGTTCACAGATTCTCAATCATTTCCTCAAGGACTGTAGCCAAACTTCATGTCCCTGTTCCTAGAATTGATTATTCAAATCCAGTTTAACATACTCAGGTTCCTGTCAATGGAACTCGCTCCCTGAGTCAACCAAACAACACCAGTGCATATCGACCTTCAAACACCATTATTTCAGCCATCTTATGTGCCAATACTTGCATACTCCGGCATAAATCCACTACCAATCAGCACCACCCTCTTTGCCTCATGTATGAACCTGACTATTAAGAAAGTGTTTTTTTGTACTTGAAATACACATGTTACTTTGCTTAGTACGTATATCTTATGTGAGTACGCGTGTGTGTGTGTGTGTGTGTGTGTGTGTGTGTGTGTGTGTGTGTGTGTGTGTGTGGTGTGTGTGTGTGTGTTCCATACTACCTCATGCCCTCTTATCATTATGTCGTTATGCTTGTATTCTTATGCTATTCTCTCTCTCTCTCTCTCTCTCTCTCTCTCCTCTCTCTCTCTCTCTCTCCTCTCTCTCTCTCTCTCTCTCACGGTTCTGCTGGAATGACTTGATTTATTATCGATATGACATTATCCCCTCCCCCCTCCCTATCCTTGGTGACTGGGCTCATTCATTATTTTTTTTTTTTTTTCTCCATTTGTGCTTTATTTTTTTTCTTTTTTTCCCCTGGTGCTTCAAAAATCGATTGTCTTGCATCTCCTTAGTGTTTTTTTGATTGTCAGATTCTTCTGAGCACGCTCTTTCCCGCACCCCACTCTCGTCTCTTTCTCCCTTTCCGGTCACTCCTTTCCCCACCTTCCTCTCTCTCTCTCTCTCTCTCTCCTCTCTCTCTCTCCTCTCTCTCTCTCTCTCTCTCTCTCTCTCTCTCTCTCTCCAAAACCTCCTTCCTTTTTTTTTTCCATTGGCATTGCGTTATCTTTGCTTGCCCCATGTCGTTTTTTTTTTTTTTTTTTTTTTGTGTGTTTTTTTTTTCACCCTTGGGGACTGGATGTGTAAAAAAAAAAAAGGAAGTTGAATTGTATTTACATTTTTTTTTTTTCAAAATCTTCTCCTCTCCACTCTCTTTCTGCGAATCATTACACCAGAGAACTGTGACAAGTGTTTGCGGGAAAATTGATTGCCAGTCGGTGAAAGTTTCTGCATATGGAAACAACGGCGTATGAGTGTAGGTAGCCGAGGCCCAAGAAACTGATAAAACAAAGCCGGTAGCCCTAATAAGAGCTTTCCAAGTTCCACCTAGCTCCACATGCGCGCGCGAGTGTGTGTGTGTATATATGTGTTGTGTGTGACGACGTCGCTTCGGTCAGTCCCTCCTTCGTCCACCTTCGGAGAACACGAAAATGGATACGGACAGTTTGGTTTGTGTTGAAATCTGCCTTGTTTTGTACTGTTGTTTGGGCTTTGTTGTCTAACAAGATTTGGTGACAGTCGTGCACAATTGTTTTTCGCATGCAACAACATTTGTTGCCTTGTCTTATTTTTTGCATCGTTTGCAGGGGGACAGTAAACCCAGAAAGGTTTCAGCGACGTACTTCCTGATCTAGATCCTGATCCTGGGCCCTACTCAGGGCGAGGGGACTGGATGTAGAAAAGGAACACGAGAGTTTATCTATTATCCTCGTAATAAGAATTCAGCTAGTCTTTCTCTCTCTCTCTCTCTCGTCCTCGTCTCTCTCCTCCGTCTCTCTCTCTCTCTTCTTCACTCTTCTCTCCTTCCCTAACTCCTCTCCCGATCTCCCTCGTCTCCTTCTCTTCTCTCTCACTCATTGGGTCCACTCGCACCTCTCACTCTCTCATCTCTCATCACTCTCACTCTTACGTACTCCCTTCGGACGGAAAGGGCCGGATGAAAAAAAAAGTATGTTTGCTTATCTGTTACCCTTGGTAAATAATCTATTATCATCATCATCATCATCACATCAGCTCTCTCCTCTCTCCTCGTCCTCTCTCATCACCTCTCGTCACGTCGTCCTCTCTCCTCTCTCTCTCTCTCTCAGAGGAGCATTATGTGGAAGACCTTTTGCCATTCATGCCACAATAGCAATGCACTATGCCAGCACACAGTGGTTTCTTTTTATCTCGTTCCTTTTTTTTCACAATTTTTTTAAACAGTAGCTAAAGGACTTTCATGTTTGGTTTATGAATATCTATCAGTTTTTTTAGACACATCTTTAAAACACAACAGCAAAGCTTTCATTATGCTATGAAACAAATAAAGAATCCCCCCCCCCCCCCCCCCCCCCTCCTGCCAATTTGATGACTGTGTTTGTACCTCTTTGGTGGTTTAGTGGTACTGGTAGTTAAGTACATTAGTAATGGCATAATGAAGCATGGCTAATTAACTGGTTTTCTTTTGTACCATTGTAAAAATGAAGAATCATTTCCATGCTCTCTCTGTCCTGTCCCTCTCTGTCTCTAGGTCTCATCTGTCTCCATTCCTCTCCCCCTCTCCTCTCATCTCCTACTCCTCTCCTCTCAACGTCTCTCTCCCTCTCTCTCTCTCTCTCTTACCAGAAGAAATTTGTTTACCCTAGCGCTCTTGTCCCCCGATGTCATCCATACCATAACACTGCAGTAATCTTCATCTTCTTCTCTCTCTACAAAGAAAATTGTTTTATGTCATCATAAGACTGCAGTAAGTCCACAATTAATGTATAAGTCCTAGTCACTCACCCCACTTTTTTCCCCCCCAAAACCCACTCCCCCCTCGTACAAATACTTACAATGTTACCATACCACACAGCCTACAAAAGGGATAAACTGTTGTTTTTTTAACAAGTTTGGTTCTGTGTAAATCACAGTTGGACATGCTTTGACACTAACATGCAAGAATTGTGTAGATGTGTAAGATGTGTAGGGAAAGACTTGCAGCTATCTCTGGCATTTTCAAGCGCATGTGCTGTACCATTGTATGGGTATGAGGAGTGGGGATATTGTTACAATAAAAGTTGGAAAAAGTATGTGCTTGCTCTCTCCTTTCCTCTCTCTCTCTCTCTCTCTCTCTCTCCTCTCCCCCCCCCCCCCCCCCCCCCCCCCCCCCTCATTCACCCCTCCCCCACCTCCCTTATCCCTAACCCCTGAACTTCATCCTTTCTCTGACCTTCTCTCCTGCCTGAAAGGTTTAATCTGTCTTTTTTGTTGAACTTAAAGAATGTTGTGAATGAAGTATGAGTAAGTAATATGATTACATGCACACATGTGTACTTGAGCATGGCTGTGTTGATCCACAAATGTTGAGACATACTCTTCTTTTAGTGTCATGCTACTTAGAAGTACGTATTCATGTGATTGTGTGTGTGTGTGTTGTGGTTGTGTGTGTGTGTAATGTGTGTGTTGTGTGGTGTTTATCTTTCTCTGTGGGTGTGTGTGTGTGTGTGTGTGGTGTGTGTGTGTGTCTTTCTCTTGTGTGGTGTGACTGTGTGTGTGTGTGTGGTGTGTGTGTTCT
>JADBJO010001108.1:445000-449806 GCA_016801955.1 Conus betulinus
CACTGAAAGTTCATGTACTGTTCTTAACAGTTATCATTTGCACTTTTTGACATTTAAATTCTTGCTCCAGGGCTCACACTTTTATGCATCTCTTGCCCAGATTTTGGTGCCTTTGCGCTGAAGTTCTCTGTGTGTGTGTGTGTGTGTGTGTGTGTGTGTGTGTGTTTTCCAGTATAATTCATGTTCCTGGCTTGCCAGACTGCTTTTTGCTTTAGAAAGGGTAAAGTTCATCAGCAAAGGGACTGCACTCCATTGAATATGGCTGCCTGCATAGTAGAAGCATTTCTGTCTAGGAAAGATGTAGGAGAGTCATCTGGATGGATAGGACACTACAGTGCAGAGGAAGGAACTGCTGAACATTAGGTAGATCTTGTAAACACACAGATAACAGTTAAATCAATAAATGGTTTATTATTCTCCTTGTAGTTTATGGAGAACAAATTGAGACAATTATGTCAATCTGACTTTAAACAGATGATGTTTGAGAAGTAATTACAAAAAAGGAGCATGACCTGAAAATGCATTTGCTTTCACATCAGCAATTATGATAATGATTTATTGTGGGTTTTTTTCATCATGTCATTCTTTTATATTAATGTTCCCATTCCTTTGATTACAATTCACTATTGAAATAGATGTTCAAAGATTTGTTTATAAGTTTTAATGGATAATAACAGTCTCTTTGAGTTTTGTTTACAAATAACAAGAATTGAGAACAGATAACCATTATCCCAATTATGATGACAATTTGGTGTTTAGTTTAACTCATTGTAAATATTGAACCAGAATGGAACATTATTTATAGTGATATGGAATGTCGTATGAGCATATGCAAGAGAAGCCACTGCTCCTTTCTTTCTTTCTTTCTTTCTTTCCGTCTTTGTGCGTACACAGGCTGATACTCCTGCGGACACTCCTGTATAGACAGGCAGTGGAGTTTTTGGGTGTATGACATTTTTTTTTTTTATCCCGCCACTAAGGCAGCCATACTCCATCTTCATACTCAATTTCACGTGTTGAAACGTGCCATTTTCCTGGCAGCGCCAAAGCCGCGGGGCGGTCTGATGCTGTCAGTCTATGAGATGGGGCTGGGCTGGCTGGGAGAGGGACTGCTCATCGCCAACGGAGCCAGGTGGGCTCGTAGTCGGCGTCTTCTGACCCCGGCCTTCCACTTTGACATTCTGCGACCCTACGTCGACGTGAAGAACCAGGCAGCTGATGTGCTGCTGGTAGGTTGGTTTCTTTTTTTGCTCAAAACAGGTGGAAAGACTGCATGTAGTGCTACCTGTAGGGGGTTTCTGCTTCTCTGTGAACGTACTCCCATGCATGTTCAATTTTCAGCACCTGCCATCCATAAGCAGTTATCACTGTCAGATCAGTATGACAATTGTCTGTCCCATCAGCTGTGTTGAAGAGCACAAGGGTTGGAAAGACCTAAAAGAACACATCCCCAAGGGCCCAACCAGGATGAAGGGAAACTCTTTCCCAGGGGTCAGCGGGTAAAATCTCTGGCAGAAGATTTGGCTACATACAGCTGACTTTTTTTTTTTTGAGGAAAATTAAAGTCAAACCACCAGACAAAGGGGACAAACAAATTACAAGACAAAACGTGCCAGGTCGAAACGTGGCATGTTTTGTCTTGTAATTTGTTTGTCCCCTTTGCCTGGAGGATTTACTGTCATTTTTTTCCTTAAAAACAAAAATTTGTTTCAAGTTCTGCCTGCAGTCACCTCACTTTGAAATGACCTACAGCTGGTTTTCTGTTCAAGCCCCACCGATATCTAAACTGCTGGACAGGCATGAACAGGTGAATGACGGTCATTATCAGCACCAGATGAAAGATGAGTTTTGCCAGTGCACAGTGTGATGAGGGATGAGACGTGAGGTGAGAAGGAGGGGCGACTGGGGGGAAGAAAATTAATGTTCGTGTGCATTACACTGGGTCAGTGGGGTGGCAGTTGGTAGAGCAACTGGCACAGCGATAAAGCAACTGACACAGTGATAAAACTATGGACAGGGAGGGGTCGTGAAAGGAAAACATGTTACATTGATGCTGAGCTTAGAATTACACACAAGAACATTGATCGTTCTATGCCGAAATGATACACACACATGCACTGTCGAATGGATGTACACAAAGGGGGTATATATACACACACACATATGCACGCATGCATGCATTTGCACGCACATGTGCACACACACACACACACATACACACATGCACACACGCACACACACACACACACACACACACACACACACACACACACACACACACACACACATGCACATTTCCAGCACAACATTCACCTCACGTTTTCTCTCAACCTCTTCTCCTTCAGCAATGTTTTTCTCCTCCCATCATCCTGGGTGTGCGACGACTGTTGCAGGCCAAACTCCAGCCATGTGCAGAAAAGGAGGAGTCCTTTGAGGTGTTCCAGCACGTCAGTCTGTGTCTCTTCGACGTTCTCCTGCAGTGTGCCTTTGCCCATGAGAGTCACTGCCAAACAACAGGGTAGGTAATCCATGGCTGAAGGTCAGGGGTTCCATCTCTGCCAAAAACTACAGAGTCAGTCCATTAGTCACTTTAGGTCAGGTCATTAACAGTTAGGCGCTTCCGAGAAAGGCACTAAGTGTCAGAAGTGAGGTATTCCATCACTCTCAGTGGGGCTTGTACTTTGCTCTTAATTACGGGGATTTCAGAGAAATGTAAGATAAGAAACTGAGAAGAAAAATTTCAATAGGAAAAGAAACAAATTTTGAGAAGAAAGGGTATTAGTTCCACCAGACGACAGAGACAAACAGATGACAGAACAAAGCAATGCATTCAACCTCTTGGGTCTTCTTCAGGCAAAAACAAAACAACATTTAGGACCATGAAAACGAAGAATGAGCAACCACTTATCTTCCCATATTCCGCACAAAATGGGTGTGTTGCGCCGAATATGAGAAGGTAAGTGATTGTTCATTCTTTGTTTTCATTGTTTTAAATGTTATTTGGTGTTGCCTGAAAAAGATCCAAGAGGTCGAAATGCATTGCGTTTTGTCTTGCAATCTGTTTATCTGTATGGTCTGGTGGAACTATTACCGTTTCTTTTTTAAAAATTGCTACGTTTTTCCGCCCTCGGTTACCTCGTTTTGAAACAAAGGAAAAGAAACATTCAGAGGGGAAGAAGAAAGTGGCTGTGGAAACGGGGGACAGTTGGCTATGCTTTAGTATCCTAGTGGATGACACTTGTGAAATATCCATAAGCAGAGCAGGCTGTCATTATTTTGTCTGCCCGATGAAAGGCAGAATAATGGTAGGCTCTGGTGGCATGTATCAGTAAGATTAGAGGCCGCAGAGATCAAGAAGATTGACAAGTGGTCTTTGTCATGGTTGGAGGGAAGAGTGACCAGTGCGTCACTTGATGCTCTGATTAGCATCAGACTGCTATGTTTGGTATGCTAGTTTCAGTTTTCTTCCCTTCATGTATGTGTGTGTCCCAGACCCTATACAATTTTAGGGGTTTTGCCTTCTTCATTGTGAGCCTTGACTGGATGATTGGGTAGGTCAACTAGTACTCGAAGGTCACGTCTTCTGTTACTACCAAACTACAGGTCATTTCACAACTTAAGGGCAGGTCATAGTAACCCAAGTTCAGGTCTTAGTGATCTAGGTCAGGTCTTTGTGAGCTAAGGTCTGAAAGGTCAGGTCTTTGTGACCTAAGGTCAGGTCTTTGTGATTCAAGGTCAGAAAGGTCAGGTCTTTGAGACCTAAAGTCAGGTCTTTCTGAGTCAGGGTCAGAAAGGTCAGGTCTTTGTGACCTAAGGTCAGGTCTTTGTGACTCAAATCAGAAAGGTCATGTCTTTGTGACCTAAGGTCAGGTCTTTGTGACTCAAAATCAGAAAGGTCAGGTCTTTGTGACATAAGGTCAGGTCTTTTGTGACTCAAAATCAGAAAGGTCAGGTCTTTGAGACCTAAAGTCAGGTCTTTCTGAGTCAAGGTCATAAAGGTCAGGTCTTTGTGACTAAAAATCAGAAAGGTCAGGTCTTTGTGACTAAAAATTAGAAAGGTCAGGTCTTTGTGACTTAAGGCCAGGTCTTTGTGATTCAAGGTCAGAAAGGTCAGGTCTTTGTGACTCAAAATCAGAAAGGTCAGCTCTTTGAGACCTAAAGTCAGGTCTTTGTGACCTAAGGTCAGGTCTTTGTGACTCAAGGTCAGAAAGGTCAGGACTTTGTGACTCAAGGTCAGACCTTCCACTTCTACAAAAACTACAGGGTAAGTCAGTGAGTGACCAACAGTGAGGTCCAACATCACTACCCAGTTACACAAGCAGGTCATTTAGTGACCTAGGGTCAGTTCTTTCATCACTATCAAACAACAGGGTAGGTCAGTCAGGAGTTGGTGAGCTGAAGTCAGATGGATTAACTATAATCACTGTGAAACTGTGTACCAGTAGAAGGTCAGTTAATGAGCTATGGTCAGGTCTCTCAATAAATCACTAAACTGTAGGGTAGAACAGGGAGTCACCGGTGGTCAGATCATTTCTCATCATTTGCTTCATTAGTTGTGCAAACTTATATCAGTGTTTTTTTTTTTTTTAATTCTTGCTTGTAAATCTGACCATATAGCAGTAGTTTCCATTCATGTGAATGTCAGTATTTTGTTCTTTTTTTTGTTTATTTCCCTTTAATGAGGGCTGGATGTTAAAATCTCTCTCTCTCTCTCTCTCTCTTTCTGTCTTCCGCCCACCCCCCTCATTCTGTCTCTCTGTCTGTCTGTGCTCTGTCTCTCTCTTTCTCTCTGTCTTTTTCTGTCTC
>JADBJO010001108.1:449862-462362 GCA_016801955.1 Conus betulinus
CACGTAAATGATAGGGTTAGAACAGGGAGGGTAACCGGTGAGGATCAGAACTGTTTATCATTTGCTTCATTAGTTGTACAAACTTATATCAGTGTTTGTTTTTTTTTTTAATTCTCTTGCTTGGAATCTGACCATATAGCAGTAGTTTCCATTTATATGAATGTCAGTATTTGTTCTTTTTTTTCATTATATCCCTTAATGAGGGGCTGGGATGTTAAAATATTTTTTATTTCCCTTTAATGAGGGTTGGATGTTAGAATGAAGAGTTGGGGGGGGGGGGGGGGGGGGGGGGAGTCAGCCCTGGAGTGCATTTCTGCTGCTTTTCTGGGTCCATGAACACATTTTCTCTCTGTCTGCCTGACTGTTTTTCTGTCTGTTCTCTCTCTCTCTCTCTCTCTCTCTCCTCTCTTTCCCTCTCTCTCTCTTTCTCTTTCTGTCTCCCCCCCATTCTGTCTCTCTCTCACTCTGTCTCTGTCTGTCTGTCTCTGTCACTCTCTTTCTCTCTGTCTTTTTCTGTCTCTGTCTCAGTCTTTGTCTCTTTCTCTCTGTCTCTCTCTTTCCCTCTCTCTTTCTCTCTCTTGCTTGTCTCTGTTTGTCCATTGTCTGTCAGTCGGCTTGCCTGCCCATCTGTTTGTCTTTCAGTCAGTCTGCCTGTCTGCCTGCCTGTCTGTCTGTCTGTCTCTCTGTCTGTCTGTCTTATTGTCAGTCTCTCTCTCTCTCTCTCTCTCTCTCTCTCTCTCTGTCTCTCTGTCTCTCTCTGTCTCTGTCTCTGTGTCTGTGTCTCTTTGTGTGTCTCTGTCTCTCTGTCTCTCTCTCTCACTGCTGTCTGTCTCTTCTGTCTCTGTCTCTGTCTGTCTGTCTGTCTGTCTGTCTCTCTCTCTCTCTCTCAATCTCCTCTCTCCCTCTCCTCTCTCTCTCTCTCTCTCTCTCTCTCTCCCTCTCTCCATCCTCTATTCCTTACTCATCAAGGTTCCTGTTCAGGTGAGGACTGAGGGTAGAAAAGCTCTTTCATGGCTTCTGTGACATCCTCGTAGGTGAAGAACTTTGGTTTGTCTTGCCTTGCTTTGTCTTGTCATTTTCCTCCTTGCGTTAAAGATTCTGTTCTTTTCAAGCGGAACGTTACAGACACACAAAAAAACACATTAGTTACAGAGATCATTGTTACATATTTACATGATATACATATGTAGCACCCCTGCCATGAGCAGTAATTGCAGACTCTTGTAAATTCTGTTGGCCTGGGGCAACAAAGTCACTCAAAATGTCCTCAGGGCAAAGATTTTTTTTGTTTAAACGAATTTATTCAAGAAGTATACACAAAAGCAGCAACAACATATAAGATGAGTACAACAAGCAAAATGCTTATACACGGTACAAAGATTTTTTTTCATATCCTCTCTGACCTACTCTTGCAGTCATTCCCTTTGTCTTTTCCTGTCCCTTCCTCTGGGCACCTGACTGCCACTCTTCCTCACTCTCTCTGACCTCAAATGTATGCCTGCTGACGTCGGAAGGGAGGGGAGGGGAGTTGGAGGGTGGGCCTTTGTGCTGGAGAGGCCACGGCGCTTGCAGCTGATGAAGGATGGCCATTTTTCAGAGAAGCTGACCCCTACGTGGAATCGGTGAACCAGCTGGTCGCCTTGTGGAGCAGCCCGCTCGCTGTGAGTAGCGGGGTTATCGTGCATGCTGGGAGTTGACATGGCTTTGACAGAGTCTCCTGATCTCGAGCAAAGCACACTTTCCTCCCTTGCTGTTGTCCAGGTCTTAAAATTTACAGTGTCCTCCCCTGTCTGTTTTTTACTGTCCCAGGGTGGAAGCTGCCGTACAAGCTCATTTTCTTTTCGTTCCATTGTTTCCATAGGAACAACATTGTAAGACAAGCTTAAGTCACCTTGGAGGTGGGAACGAAGCTGTTCGCATATGCTGCAAAGGAACACAATCGTAGTTAAAAAAACGAAAATGGCACGTTCAGAGTGGCCAACTGCTATGCTGTTTGGCATGTCATGCTATGATCTCTTTGACAACAGTACGCTGCTACATTTTAGCCAAAAGCAAAAGTTGAAAAACAAAGTAGAGAGAAAACCCTCTTCACAGATTTAGCAGCAGCTGAAATGGAATTAAACTGAACTAGCATAGACCTGTAGACTGTAGACTTATGTTATTGTGAAATGGTCAGATTCAGTGACGAGAAAAAAAAAGCAGAAGAAAATTTGATTTAGATGATCAAGATTTTGTCTTCGTATCAATTGGTTTTGTTGTCAGCCATGAATTTTTATAGGTCAGGTTAAAACCAAGCAAAATCAGCAAGATTTCCGTCTTCTTAGTCTGCCTTTATATTTATACTGAAAGAGCTTTTGTGTGGCATACGAGTGCAAAAATTTGGAATGCTACACTTACAATATCAAAATGCTACACTTTCTGCTGTAGGGCTCCATGTTTGCATTGGCCATCGCTCCATTCGATTCAAACAGGAAAACATGACTCAGACGCTTAAACGTACAGTTGATATTAGATTTTCTGTTTAACTAGAATTACAGAAGTTTGTGTTTTCACGAAGACTGCTATGGTTTTAGCAGTTTGAATCAGCCCATATTTCTGAAAGGTGAATGTGTATGTGTAAGTATGATGTTTTTTTGGCTTTCATCTCCAGTATTCTCAAGCACAAGGACTTAATGATCAGTCTTGTCCAGAAGTCAAGAATTCAAGTGAGACCCTCTAAGATTTTT
The DNA here is from genome assembly GCA_016801955.1 of Conus betulinus. Taxonomy (NCBI): domain Eukaryota; kingdom Metazoa; phylum Mollusca; class Gastropoda; order Neogastropoda; family Conidae; genus Conus; species Conus betulinus. The sequence goes on from JADBJO010001108.1 coordinate 452,589, forward strand.
ACAGGTTATCTATGTTACTCGTGATCAGTCACCTGGAACACATTTTCGACCATGATCTTGGTGAAAATGTTGACATTTTTCTGGCATGAGGTATCGCCATGATTCTTCTGAGGCTGTCCAGTGGGATCCATAGTTTTTGTTTACTATTTCACTTGTGATACGTATTCTAAGATGGATTATAATAACTGTAGAACAAATTCTCGTACATCACATCGCAGCAAAACCTACAACAGTCAGGATCACGTCATTTTCTTCCGCATTGGGTGCATGTAGAATTTGCCTTGTCGTCACCCTGTTATGCCACCAGGCAGGCAGGCAGAGACAAAGACACTGAATTCATCCCAAGGGAAAGCATTGCTAGACGACATGGTCTGTTGGGCTGCACTTGGGCCATTTTATGCAGAATGCTGCGGGAGGTTAGCAGTGAAAGGGAATACCCAGGAGACGGACGCATCAGGGAATGTTGTGTTCTTTGCTCTTGATCTGTAGTCATTGTCTCCTGATGTAATTTGTGTGTGCTAGTGCATGCATGTAATTTGTATCTTTGTATTAATCTTTCAGAAAGAATGATGCCTATATACAAAACGTGAACCAGATGGTTAAATTGTGGGCCCAGCGGTCGCTGTGAGTTGTCACTTTTGTTTGGTTGACACGCATTTGTTCCCCTTGCTCTCACCCCCGCCCATCCTTTCCTACACCCATCTCTCCATCCCCACCCTTCCCTCCATTTCAAAGTTGTGTAAAATTCCAGCTTAGTCAAACTTGCATTATTCCCCGTGAGTCATTCCACCTCAGCCTGCTTGACCTCCTCCATAAGAAACCAGAAGAGAGGGTTATCTGGGGAAAAAAAAAAAAAAAAAACTAATAGCTTAATTGACAAATACAGTAATGAATGGATAACAAAGCAAATGTATATGAATTATGTAAGTTAGTGAAATAAATGAATCAATGATTACATAAATGAATGGACACTCTAAAATTAGGCAGCTTTGAAAAGATCTTTGGACTGTCAGAAAATGCTAAAGCATCTGGGTCTGCATGCCAAAAGATTTGATGACAAAGGAGTGAGGTAGATTGGAAGGAAAAGTTTGTATGTTGGCAAATGTGCATGATATTATTGCCAGTATATGTGTAGAGGAGAGAGAGAGAGAGAGAGAGAGAGAGAGAGAGAGTTTTGTATACTAATGTGTGCACTTTGCGTGTCTGCATGTGTTTGCGTGTGTTTGAATGAGTGTATGCGTTTTCATTGGTCTCTCTGTTTGTACATCTGTGTGCCTCTTGGTGTTCGCTCATAACTCAGTCTGCTACAAATATCCGTGTTGTCATTTCTCTTGTTTGCAAGCAGACATCAAATCAAAACAGGTATTATATCTTGTTAATTCATTCTTTAATAGACGATGTTGGGAAATCAACAAGGGAGATCATCTGTGTTAGAGCTCATGTCTGTGGGTGAGACCAAATGGACTAATGGGCACATCCAAAGGTATTTATCCCTATTAGTCAGCTTAACGGTTTAATAGGAGAGAAAATGCCAGATGCATGGGTGCGAAACGCTTGTGATGCAGACGGTATATATATGATCATTACTCTGGCGTGTGCTTCCAGTTAAGTATTTCGCTCCCTGTGTCTCTTTGCCTGACCTGTACACCAGGAAAAGGTAACTCTAATTGCAATGGAAAGACATGCGTTATCTTCCCCTGATTTTATTTTATTTTATTTTTTTTTTTTTTTTTAATACTGGAACAGATCTGTTTTTCTGCATCAGTCTGCAGAACAGTTCAATCAGAGAGAGGGAAAATGCCAAAAAATGTCTGTTGAACAATGCATTAATATCACATATCACATATCATTATTATCATCATCGATCAGTTCAGATCTGCATGTCTTAGGGTTGACAGGATGTTTGTTTTCCAAATGATGCTTGCGCAAACTGCTAATGATCTTGACCCATAAACCAAGAAAAGATCACTCTATTTGCAAGGAAAAGATATGCATTCTCTTCCCTTGATTTTTTTTTTCCCGAGAGGTCGGGTTAATTGATTATCAACCTACTCCTTCAAATATGATTTTTTTTTTTTTTAATCAGTTTCAGTTTTAATCCAAATAATTGCCTTAGTAACTTCTTTTTAATCAGTCTGTGTTTTCAGTAATCAAGTGGTATGCTTTGTGCAGGCTGGCTGGTTCATGCATTCGAACAAGTCAGAACATAAACACTTGTAGTTAGTACATGTGCACCTTGTTGAAATTCGTTGGCAGACTGGAATAATGACCCCCACAAGTAGTAAAATGGGCAAAGTATTACTGTAGCCGTGTAGGGTTATGTGTGTGTGTGTGTGTGTGTGTGTGTGTGTGTGTGTGTGTGTGTGTGTGTGTGTGCATGTGTGTGTGTGTGCATGTGTGTGTGTATGTGGTGTGTGTGTGTGTGTGCATGTGTGTATGTGTGTGTGTGCATGTGTGTGTGTGTGTGTGTGTGTGTGTGTGTGTGTGTTAATTGTATATGTGTGCGAAGAGGAAGATGGGGGCAGGCAGGCAGTATATGTGTGTGACAGAATGACTGTACATGTGAGTTACATCTTTTCACTTTTATTTTTGCCAGTTTTTTTTCATGTGTGTGCGTGTGTGTGTGTGTATGTGTGTGTGTGTGTGTGTATGTGTGTGTGTGTATGTGTATGTGAGTGTGTGTGCGTGCGTGCTTGTGAGTGTGGTCATATGTGTGTGTGTGTGTGTGTGTGTGTGTGCGTGCGTGCGTGCATATGAGTGTGTGTGCATGCGTGCTTGTGTGTGTGTGTGTGTGTGTGTGTGTGTGTGTGTGTGTGTGTGTGTGCACGCGCGTGCACGCCAGAGAGAGGGAGATACAAAAAGAAACATGTATGAATGTGTTGATTTCATTTCATTCAGTCCCGTACTTGTTTGACCCCTCAGTTAAGTGAGTTATGTCTCATTTTTCTGGATTCATCCCTCTGTTGTTAACAATGTACTGCATGTGTGAATCACCTGCATACCCTGCATGTTCATAACTCAGCACCAGGTGGAACCGTTGAGTGTGTAATGCAAGTGTGAATCCTTTGTTTCCATCCATGTCCCAATTCCATGTCCCAATTCCAACACCAGTTGTTGTTTACTGTACATAGTGTGTGTACATCACATACATGCCCTTTGGGAGCATTAGTTGATGATGTTGACTGTATTGTATTGTGTGTACGCATTAACTGCATGCCCTTCCCTATCATCATCTTCATGGGTGTGATTCATCTGACGTCTTTGTCCTCACTCTTCACAGTAACATGAAGATTGTTGTTCACCAGTTCCCTGACTCCACTGCTTTATGTCGTGAGGATTTCACCATCTGGGTCCCTCTCCTCATGCCATGAAAGAAAAAGAGCTCTCCAGTTCTCTAGCCCCCTCAATGCCTTGTTGTCACATCGACATATCTTTGCCCAGAAATACAGCTGCTGTAAATCTGAAAATGAAATTTCACAGGAGACAAAAAAAAACTGATTATTTACCCCCACAAGATACACTGTGAGCTGAGTTACGGTACAAGTATTTTGATTACAGCATGTGTATTTTTAAGATAATGTAATTGGGACTTGGGTACGTTATGCCCCTAGGCCTGCTCTTGTAGTAGACCAAAAATTTCAAAAATGCGAAAAAAATTGGAGTGACGACAGTTCTATTTCCGGGCAGCAATATTGTCTCTTTTTGTGGTAGCTTTATGTGAGAGTGTGTATGGTGTCATCACATTCATTGAGACAAAAGACAGATTTGTGGGGAGGTATTGTTGGTGGAGGGTTTTGCATGCAGTCTTCACTGCAGTCTGGATGCCCAGCGACAGGTATGACTGCAATCCACATTGAGCGTAGACTGCAGTCTCTAGTGTCTGTCCTGACTGTACTGAACTCCACCAGAGTTACTCAACAACAGAGCAGGGTGTGCGCTGCCGAATGGCCTCAAAGCGACATGATGCTGAACTCTCTGTGGGACTGCTGACGTTTCACTGAGACAGTCACATGATGACATGGCGGTGGCAGTGTGTGTAGGAGGAAGGGGGGGGGAGAGAGGGGGGGGGCAGCAGTATACCTTTAGAGGGCGCTGAAGAAGGAGCAACAACAACCCAAGAAAATCGCCGCATGGGTTTTGACATTGGGGTCATAACCATCATCAACGCTAGACAGATAGCGCAGTCAGAGAAGTTTTTGTCATAAACTCTACCGCAAATCGACTGTTTTAAATCATACATCAATCACCAGGTCAGTTTTCAGAGAGAGAGTGTCATTTACATTGTAAATATATAGTTCATTCACTATTGCTAATCTCTTGTCAGAGTCATCAAATGCCAATGTCACTGCATGCAATCAGAACTATCAGTAAGAATCATTCTTTCTATAATAATAGAAGGGTGTAAAGACTTACTTTGTTGGGCTATTCATTGCTTAATTAGACACTGAAGGCTTTCTGTATTGAACCAGCTTTATTGAAATTCTGTCTAAAAGGATGTGAAAGCTTTCTGTGTTGTGCTAGATTAAGTCCTGTTTAACCCATTCCGCTCTGCACACACAATGCTATTCACGTGGCATTGGACATCATTCTCAGCCAGTGTCCAAAGAGCATTCAGGGGAAGTAATCGGTCTACTCAGACCAGTATATCACGTCATAAATGGCCAGGTAAGGGAGGCATTTACTAAGAACTTCTTTCCTAATAGGCATAATAAATTTTGCAGAGTAATTTGAGCCATTAGTGTCTGCTTTATATTCTGACATTTTAAAGCAGAAGTCATGCAAAAAATATGATAGCGTCTGAGTTTGTCAACACATCAAAAAGTTTCAAAATCACATGACCAGAACTTTTTATAGATTGACATACAGTCATTTTGCGATAATCATATGAAATCATTGAAGCTCAAGGTACAGCAGGTTTTAAGATATTTGAGTTTAATTTTAAATAAATTGCTCCTTCTGTCCATGCAGTTCAGCCTACAATGGACACACAGGAGAGGCTGCCCCCAGGCTGTAAACTCAGAAGGCTGGAAAGGGTTCAAACAATAAACTCAGAAGGCTGGAAAGGGTTCAAACAATAAACTCAGAAGGCTGGAAAGGGTTCAAACAATAAACTCAGAAGGCTGGAAAGGGTTCAAACAATGTCAAAGGATTAAAACAATGTCAAAGTGTTAAAACAATGTCAGAGAATTAAAACAATGTCAAAGTGTTAAAAACAGTGTCTTGATGAGTAAGGTTTTTTTTCTTTTAATTCTTTAAAAGGATATAAAGTCTTTCTTAATTGAACCATTTTGATGAAGTCCTGTTTAAGTTGTCAAAATTGCTTTTTGTATTGATAAAAATTGTTTGAATCGATCTGTAATGGAAAACTTTGGCAGGTGGACAAACAAACTGTTGTTTCTGATCGTTTAATTCAGAAGAAAGTCTTTGAAGCACTTGCAGAGAGCTCTTTTTCCCGCTGTAAGCATGTGTGGCCGGCAGGCTGTTTATGGCCTACTGGTCCTGGGTGCCCAAATGGAGAGAGCTCATTTGGATCAGAAACAAGAGACAGTAAGATGATGTCATTGAACTAAAGGTGGCTTCATGTTCTTTGCTTTGCAACTCTCATGCCCACATCAGTTTATGGCAACCCAGGTAAGACTATAAATAATGTCCCATGAAGCATGAGAAGAGATCTCTTGGATTGTTTGTATAGTTCACGCAGTGCTTACAACAGCTCTTCCACCTGTTCCCCTACTCCCCCCCCCCACCCCTCTAGTCTTAAGTATTTCCAAAACATCATCTGTTCTGTTCATGGGAAATGGTGGAGAGACTTGAGCCCGAGAAGGAGACAAAGGGGTATGAATAATCTGAGTACTGGCAGGTAGAGATGAATGATATGATTCAGTGGTAGGGGTGGATAGGTGACCAAATTTCTATGGCAGGGGGAAGTATGTGTCTAACTCGAAAGTGCCTAGACCATCAGAATGATGAGAGACGTAACTCAGAATACAGGGAAAGTAGTTTCTCTCCTTCCAGATCGTCTTTGACCGTTGAAAGTTGATGTCTTGTCCAGCGCCCTGTGTGAGTGTGTGATTGTACAGTGTAAATGTCTGGTGATGGTGGCATTACTGTGGAAGAGTGTTTTGGAGGTGGGGGGGGGAAGAGTTTGTGTGTGTGTGTGTGTGTGTGTGTGTGTATGTGTGCGCGTGTGTGTGTGCGTGTGCGCGTGCGCGTGTGTATATGTGTGTGTGTGTGTGTGTGTGTGCAGTTTCCTTTTTAGTGGTTGGGGTGCTTTGTGGTTGCTGTCATGTTTGTGTTCATTTCATTTTCATGTTTGTATATCATCTTTGTTGTTGTGTGTTTTTTTTTCTCTCTTTTTTGTCTCATCTTACATGGCCTTTCAATACTTGGGCTCCTCCACCTACAGCTACCCTCAGGTTAGTCCTGTCACAGCCTCAGGACCAGCAGCAAGGAGCAGTCAGCGTCGGGCAGTCGTCAGGCAACCTGCCAGAGAAGACGCTGCACTGTGGAGTCACTAGGATGGTAGTCACTGGTGCCTGTTCTGATCCAGCATGCCATTGACTGCGAAGAGTCCTTGATCCATTGAGCCCTTAGTTACTGACAGTAATTGCTCAGTCATGAGCGAGCATCCCTGCATGGAGAGTGCCACAAAGTCGTTCTGATGGCTGTCCTCATGAACTCGCCACCACCAAAGTCTTGTCAACAAGCTCACCATGAGTCCTTCGAATGAGACTGCAAACCGAGGTTCCGTGTGTGAACGCACGCATAACATCTTGCACACACGTAAAATCCCATCGCCAACTTTTGGAAGAGAAGGCCAGTTTGGTCGTTGGTATGGATGACACGTTGCATATAGCGTGCACCTTCCCTGGAGAGGGAGTGTGGCTGCCTTAATGGTGGGATAAAAACACGGTCATACACACAAAACTCCACTGCCTTTGTTGGGTAGATGGGATTAATACTTGCCTGCCTACACAGGGAGTGTCCGCAGGAGTATCAGCCTGCATATGCCAAAAAAAAAAAAAAAAAAGAAAAAAGACTCACCATGAGCGTGTCAGTACAGAGGAAGCTACAACTGTGATGAAGACAAGAACGTAACATGAAGGACAGTATATTTTTCTTTTTCAGTTGTAATCAGTGAGCATTGGTAACTTTAACTGTTTTGAATTGAAAGCTCTAGATAGGCACTGAAGAAGTGTAGTAAACTTGTATGGTCATGAGAAGTAGTAGTATTGATATCATTATCATTATTTTTAGTAGTTTCAATGTTCAGCATATTAAACTGATTGCTGTGATGTAAATGGCCATAGACTGTAAATTAACGTGTGGAAGTTGTTTTTGTTGTTGCTGTTGTTAATTAATATAATCGCTGTTACTATCATCATGTCATTTTATTTGTTTTCATAATGAAAAGCGTTGCTGCTCCTCGGACATACAATTTTCATTACTTTTCCTTTAAAGCTGTCATTCTCATTGTTTCTGTCACTGTGATTGGTCTGATACAGGTATACCTGACATACAATGTCCATTACTTTTCCTTTAAAGCTGTCATTCTCGTTGTTTCTGTCGCTGTGATTGGTCTGATGCAGGTGTACCTGACATACAATGTGCATTACTTTTCCTTTAAAGCTGTCATTCTCGTTGTTTCTGTCGCTGTGATTGGCCTGATACAGCAAGCCGTGGATGTTCATTGAGTGGTTGTACCGCCTGTCACCTGAGGGACGTCAGTGGTACAAGCTGTGTGACCAGGTGCACTCCATGTCTGAAGAGCTCATCAACAAACGACGGAAAATCCTGGTATGGCTTGACAGTGATAGTATTAAGCATCAAAGACGTTAGGTTGACAATAATTGTGGGTACCAAAGATTTAGGGGTGGAATAATGTATGTGTGTGAATGAGCGGAGGGTGTTATGTTTAAATGCCCATTCTTCAAAACTGACACAGAATGAATTCAGTTCCTGTTGTTTCTGGTCCAGCCAACCTCCAGGGGCATATCAGGGTGTAGGGAGCGTTTAACACCAAAGGGTGTTCAAGGAAGGAGCGCTGCCAATACAAGTACTTCAACCCTGAACTTTCAACATGCTAAGTAGCTTTAGAAATGTATCATAGCTAGGTCATGTCGCGTCAATGTCCCGCTGCTGTCAGAAAGAGTTTTTGCACTGCTGTGATTCAGAATAGCATCACTAGGCTGGTCAGGTGCTCTAAGGCCAAATCCCCGTATGATGGACATCTTAGCCTCATAGCGATGGATTGGATGCTCTGAATTGGGAAGCTGAAGCCCTGAGCAGTTCATGTTTGTTCCACCTGATCAGACCCACCAGGAATGTAACATCCTACACTTGCAACAGTTGTCTCCCTTCCCAGCAGCCTCATTTTCCATTCCCACATCCATTTTGTGCCCAGTGTTAGGAGAGAAGTGACTGTTCAAGCTTCATCTTCATTGTTTTGAATGTTGTCTGTCTTGGCTGAAGAAGACCAAAGAGGTCAAAACGCATTTTTTTTCATCCAGAAATTTCTTTGTTTCTTTCGTTTGGTGACATAGTACTTTTTCTTACAAGTTTGCAACGTTTGTTGACTGTTGATGTGATACATTTCCAAAGCTACATGCAAATAACTTGGTTTCACTCAAAGGAAGAAAAGAGGAAGGAAGCTGGTCTGGGTTATTTACAATCTGCAGAGGGTGCACACATGGCAGCAACTATTACTGATATCACCGAGGTGTTTTCCATATAAGTTTCTTACCCTTTCTGTAGATAACAAACAAGTAGGGTAACTCTTGCTCCCATGATGAAAGAAATACATGCCCAAAGGAATGCTGCTTATGACACCGAATCACCTAGCAGATATGATAGCACAGAGCACACAGTACAAACAAGGAAACATGCCTCCCGCACACGCCCCCCCGTCCTCACCTCTCCAAAGGAAGTTCCAAGTTTGCCTATATACCCCGTACTGGACACATCTACACAGCAACAACAACTGGAGCAAGAGTTACCCCACTTGTTTGCTATTTACTGTTTAATGTTCCCTGCCTCGTTTAAGATTTCCTTCCTTGCCCTTTGTGGTTTAGGAGGAGGAGGACTGCAGGTTCACACTGGGGTACAGTCATTGATAGGCTTTGTGTGGTTAGAGGCACAGCCCCTGATGGATGACATGGCTTTGTCAGGTTTGCGCACCTGTGATATGGCTGGTCCCTCATCTGAAACAACTGCGCAAACCACAGCAGTGCTAGCCAGACTGAGACCCATCTGGATGGACAGAAACATCACAGTCAGTTCCAAGATCAGACTGATGCACTCCCTGGTCATTGCCATACTTCTCTGAGCCAGTGAGACGTGGACTCTGACAGCTGAACTTGAGAGAAGGATTCAGGCATCTCCTACAAAGACCACATTACCAACTTGAAGGTCCAGACCAGAGTAAGGCAAGCCATAGGACCTTACAAAGACCTGTTGTCCATGGTGAAAAGGAGGAAAATGAGACGGTATGGTCATGTATCAAGATCAACAGGACTTGCCAAAACCGTTCTACAAGGAACAGTGCGAGAAGACTGAAGGAGAAGAAGACAGAGAAAGAGATGGGAGGACAACATCAGCAACGGCCCAAGAGCGTCTGAGAACCAGGGGGAATGGAGGAAGTTGGTTACAAAGCGTTCTGTGGCACCCCAGCTGTCATCAAGACTCCAGGATATATGATAGGTCAGTTTGGTCGGTGACCTTCATCAGCTTTCCCCTGTCTGCGTGCTTCACTGTGGGTCCCACCACAGGCCTTGT
>JADBJO010001108.1:467362-469862 GCA_016801955.1 Conus betulinus
GCAGTGGCTTTGCTGAAGCAGAACTCTAGAGAACTGTTGAAGGAGGGAGACGGAAGAGAAGACAGGGAAAAAAGGATGGACATACAACATTGCAGAATGGCCAGGCAAAACCTGTGTAGGTGGCAAGGCTTCAGCATACAGACGTCAGACCTGGAGGAACCTGGTGAACTGTTCTTCAGTGGGGTGCTCCAGTGACTCCCCATGGAGTTGGGGAGAAGAAGTCTCCTTTTTTTGCCTGAGCTGTTTATTGCGCTGTAGGATGTGATCGTGTCACATGTCCATTCTGCTTCAGCTTTCTTTTCCTCACTCCAGTCGACAGTTTGACAGAGCTGTGTGCTGGGAATCAAAATTATCTCCTTTAAGTTTCACCGTCCGCACGAAGGTGGCTCACTTTTATTGACCTGGGAGGGGTATGTAGAGTTTTAATTTGTGATGCTGGATATATTACACATTCTTGCATAAATTTGTGATGCTAGATATATTTCACATTCTTGTATAATCGACACTAGAATATGAACTTTCAGCAGCAACCTTTGTGATGAAAATGAAAAATTGAATATGATGATCGTATGAAGTATCTGTGTGCCAGCACATAAACAGTTATGTTTGCTAAATACAAAACGGAACAAAATATAAAGAAAGCAAACACTAGTGGACTGACATCAGTGGTAGATATTTAGATTTCTCCAGATGAAGGGAGTGCTATGTAATAAGTTGGTCTCCAAACATAGCTATGAAGAATTGAAGAATGTGAAGCTTGAAGATACAGAGGTTCCACTAGACAGGTATATGCCAGTTTGTAACAGTAAATTGTTGCTCTGTGCCAGTGAAAAAGAAAAAAAAAAGCAGCTTCAGTAGCATTTACCGGCTAGCAGATATGAGCCTCTAGTGTGGCTTGGTTTGTCAGAAAAGTGACAATTAAAGATCCCTTTTATAATCATGCTGTCCTCTTCTGCCTCTTCTTTCTACTGCTAGAAAGGCAGACAGTGGTTCATTCTACATGAACGCAGTTGTGTCAAAGCCTGTTTGCTGTGTTCACAGGCTTGATGTGATAGGCAGGAAGATCAGTCTGGTACAGACGCCGAGAACGGTGTTCCAGAAACCAAGTCTGTAACCAGAGTGACATTGTAACTCTGTAAACCTCATTTGACATTCAGTGAGGAAATATGGACCTCATGAGATATTCCCAAATGCTGTTATTCAATGTTATCCAGGGAAGACTTGAACTCTTTGCCCTACACCACAGCCTGCATCAAGGAAGCAATGAGAAACTACTCCACCGTGCCTTTCATTGAACGAGAGACTACGGAACCGCTCAACATTGATGGTCATGTGATTCCTGCAGGTGAGTGTCGCTCCGTCCTTGTCGTCTTCTCTGTTTCTGGTTTCATCAGATTTCATGAGGTAGGTGTTGCCACAAAGTGGGATCCTGGTTAGTGGTTACAGTGCCCACCTTGGAAATGAAAGGTTATGGGTTCAAATGTCCAGTGTGCAGGAATTTATTTCAGACCTTCTGTTAGACAATGATCACCTTGCCATATCCAAAATTTTTAAGATACATAGACTGTGCTGCATAATAATATGCTATGCCATTTGGCACCATGCCATACCATACTATACCATACTACACAGTGCCACACCTGCCATTTCATGTCGGGCCATACCACACCATGCCATGCCATGCCACATGCCACTTCACATTACACATGCCATACTACACCACAACATGCCACACCACTTCACACTATGCATGCCAACTCACATCACACCACGCCACACACCATTTCACATCATGCATGCCATTCCACACCACACCATGCCACACCACACCATGCCACATCACACCGTACCACACCACACCATGCCACATCACACCGTACCACACCACACCATGCCACACCACACCACGCCACCCTGCGCCACATCATGCCATGCCATACCATACCACGCCATTACTGAAAAAAAAAATAACAATGCCTACAATATTCATAGCCATGAAGTCATCATGATGGGCAGTACAGCTTAGGTTCACACCCACTCAGTCATCATTGTCATGCAACACTTTCACCTTCACTGGACATTGTTTTATCTACACACTCTCGAAGAGACCACCCTTACAGCAAGGGTACTAGGGTCCACCTAGGTTCTAGCTAGCTGCAGCTTGGACAAGCTGGATCCAGCCAGAACCTAGGTGGGCCCTAGTTGGGTCCTAGGACCCTTGCTGTCTGGGCTGCAGTCTCTCAGGGACCCATACATTTCGCACAGGCTTTGTCCCTATGGGTCATAGAAGACCCATGCCTTTGGCTGAGAGTGACACGTAGTAAAGCCCCTCGTGAGAGGCAAAAGCAAGATCTGGTAAAGGTTATGGTGTGTGTGTGTGTGTGTGTGTGTGTCCTAAGGACTCAGTTGTGTGAAATTCATAGCTAAAAAACAGCAAAATTATTTACAAGCGTGTGTATACAGCTATGGTGTTGACATCATGATATCATTACTTACAGTC
>JADBJO010001108.1:474862-487379 GCA_016801955.1 Conus betulinus
ATTTGTTATTTTTTGTGCGCTCTAAATATGTGACATTAATGAGTGCATTTCATTGAATATTTTTGGTTGAAATTAAGACCGCAGACATGCCATTTAGGTGCAGAGATATTCATTTTCCAATTGACTGACGTGATATTTGCAGTAAAACACAAGCATGACTCTCGTTACTCTGCATATCCAAGGTCTCTGTTTCAGTATAACCAGAGTGATGGGGATTGGCGACGGTGATCCCCACAGCACACAGATCTCGTGATGTTCATGACCTACGATTCCACTCTCTGGAATCCTGCTCAGCTCAAGACCAGGAGGTGGGTTCACCGTTCCATTCTGAGGTGCACATCTGCTTCTATGTCGCCGGTCATTCACAGTGCCAGTCAAGAACTCACACTGTGCGGTCCAAGCTAAAAATAGCCATGCTTCTTTAAAGCGCATGTTTGAATGGTCAGGGTGGAGTACAGGAGTATGATTATCTCAGGGAAAATTGATGGTAATGTCGGCAAATGTGGTGAAGTATTTCTGGAAAAGAACACTTTGACTTTGAAGAAACTTATGTGATAGATGAATGGAAAAGCACACAAGTCATCATGTTTAAAGTCAGTTAAAGGGAATCACACAACTGTATGTGTGGAAGGATTTTTGATTTGCAGTTTTTGTCTCTCTCATTTGTTGAAAGCTGGACTTTTAACATCAGTCAGTTAAATCTAATCAGCTATGTTTGTGGATCTAGTCATGGTACCATTACTTGGGTTCAGCTGGGCTATTTTCAGTCAACAGTCCTTCTGTCCAGAATGTTCATGTGTTGCTGGAAGCTGATGACAACCCCAGTCTTTCATGGTTTGAGCTTATGGTGGGTTAAAATGGTATATTCACTGTGGCTTATTTCAACGTCATTTTTTTTTTACAAATTAATCAGGATTGTGATATTTCGTTTCATTGTGTGTAATCTGTTTTCATTTGCTGTTAATGGACCTGAAGAAATTACTTCTTGAGGTTTCAAAGTGAGAGTGAAGATACCCACTAAAACATCAGATTGAGGGTGAAGCCACCCTCTTCACCAGCCAACAAGGGAGCTCTGTGTGGATGGATTGTCTTGTTTCCGTGACCATGGCCACGACTCCCAGGGCTGGCTCCTTAATTCAAGAACTGTTGCCATCAGTAGAGAGCTTTGTCAGTGGTTCCATCCACGTGTTGAATCAGACCAGTTGTTGAACATCGTCAGAGTGTTCCAGAATGGTGCAGGCTGTTCTGAGGTAGTCAGACCCACGGCATCCTGACGGTGATGGCTCCATTGGACAGTTGACAGCGCCACGACAAAATGACCCTGGGTGTGGCTCAAGGTCAAGGATACATAGCAGACAGGATAAAACACATCAAACACACTCTCAGACTCATGTCATGCTTGGTAGAGATGAGAAAATTAATGACAAGTGGTTTATTGTTACGGATGGTGTGCGGTGCATGTTTTGCTGTCTGACTCCCGTTCTCAAAAGTTTGGATACATGTAATAATTATTCCCTACACACACACACACCATACGCACATGGATAGCCAGCAACACACAAGTTAAATTTTTTCTTCTTTATAATTATGCTGCCTGAACCATCAAAATATACATTCATGTGAATTGGTACAAATCAACATATGTCACTACATAGCATATAGATCAAGCTATCAATACATAGGAACTTCAATTATCAGATATCAGCGTTCATATTACATATCTCGATATCACTCACAGATCTTGCCGGCGCCGTCCACAGTGTCTCACATATACAGTCAACACACTCGGTTCCACAGTACTCAAGCCACAGTCTAGAACACTAAAAGAAGGCAAAGAAGGATAACCAAGGTCCCCACACAATAAGCATGGCTGTTCATAAACACAAGCGATGAAGAAGAAGAAACAGGTTCTCCACACAGCAAGCACAATAAATTACGTCGAACCATCAGAAGAAGAACCGCAGATTCACATTCACAAAGCACATTAATCCATAGCAGAAGAACCGCAGATCCACAATGCAAAGCAATCCATAGAAGAAGAACCGCAGATTCACAAGGCACAGTAAACCATTGAATCCCCGGTGAACACGATTTCAGCAAAGTTCCCTAGAACACAATAAACTTCGATTCAACGAATTGTTGATCTAAAACAAAATTTAATTAGCTTCTCGTGTCCGTGTATTGATATTACAATGTTCACATCAAAACTCAGCCCACCGACACACGTGAGGTGGTACAATTAGAGCACATAAATATTCTTGCATGAGTTTTAAGTCACTCTCGGCGACACAGTATTCACAACAGTTTTACAACAAATAAATTTCCTGGTACATATTTCACTGGTACCGTCATCAGAAGTATCGCACATACACATTGACCATCGATGCACTACTGACTTGAAAGTCAGCCTCTCCACATAGTATCACTACGGAGAAAACGATGATTTAAACAAAATAAAATAAGCTGGACACCAAAGCCTCGGCCGTTAGTTCTTGCTCGCTCTCTCATCAATATTATTATTTTTTGTCATGTAGTTACCTATGTCATTTTAAGTTGACGTCATAATTTACGTTGACGTCACATTTATTGAACAGAACAAATTAAAGAATCATCAGTTTGAAGCGGGGAAAAAATTGGTGAAATTAACGATAAAGATGTTGAGGTAAATTAGGAAATGAAGTTGTACACAGCAGAAATAGCAGTGAAGGTACACACTGATAGTGGAATTGGACTCCACGAAATAAGTAGGTTTATTTTATTAATACAGGTAGAAACATAAACCAAAAGGAGGAAATTAGAAGTGTTTCTAATACAAAAATAGGGCATCAGTAAAACCCAACGAAACGACTGATCGTTCTTTGTCATAATAGGAAGTCAGACTGCAGGCATTTTGCAACACTTACAGGCTAATGCATCCAACTTAAACAGTTGTAAAACCTCGAACAAGAGGAGGCAATGTGACAAATGGGCAAGTCCACACACTAATCTGGTCGCTAAAACTAGTTAGCAAGATCCTGATGATCAAAGAACATGAATGTGAAATGAACAACAACAAAAAAAGGAAGAAAAAGAAAAGAAAAGAAATAAAACAAATCAATGTAAACAAAGTCATTTCACTGCTCATACTGAGAATGAGTAGTGAGGGCAGGACGATTAGGTAATTAAAAAAGAGAGATAAATCACCTCACTTCATTTTCTTCCTGTTCAAGAGTTCATGTGTGACAAATTTTGCCTGAACTCTACATACACAACAGGCTGCCAGTGATTGAACTGAACCCTTTCCACGAACTGTTTTTTGAGACAAAAAAAAAAAAGAAAAAAGCTGGCACCAAAATTTATGTCGCTAGAGTTCAAAATTAATGAACAGTCATGATATATGCAGTCAGCATCTGTAAAAATTTGTAAATCTAATTAATGACAAGTTACATTATTGTATCTTACTTGCAAAAAGAATTGGAAATTGACTGCGGCATGTTGACGCAACAGGTAAAAAAGCAGCAAAAAGGTAATTGTCAACTTACAGGTGGAAATGAAGTTAGGACATTTCAACACATAGGGTCTTCATTGTCCAGACTTCATTTCCACATGTAAGTTGACAATTTACCCTTTTCTGCATTTTCACCTGTCATATCTTATTTTCTGGCTGTAAAACAAAACCAGAAAAAAAAAAAAAAAAAAAAAAAAAAAGAAATCTTCTAGTCCATGCAATGCAAATGAATTTTTTTTTTAATCCTCAGAGGCCTCTGGGGTCACCAGTGACCCAAACAAATACACGTGGCCACTACAATATACCCAAAAGCATTTCATTGACTTTTTTTTTTTAACCTCAAAGGCCCAATGTACCATCCCTGAGACAAAAGGGAAACTACTAGTTTTCCTTGAGGAACTGCTAGGGGATTCTGTCCCTTCCGCAAATGGCTTCTTCCAGGCTTTGTGGCCCATGATTACCCAGCCTGGCAGTTCAACATGCAGAGAAGCCTTACATGGACAGTTCTAAAGACAATATTTCGCAGTGTTATACAAAACATGCTTATCTAAAAGTTTGACATGTAACTTAGTGGAAAATATCGTTGCGCCTTCATAAATGTATTGGGTCACGGGTGACCCAGTGGGCCTTGGTGGTCGGCCAGGGCCTTTGTTTACATGGGTCATGGGTGACCCAACAGGCCTTGCTGGTCAACACAAGCCTTAGTATTGAATGCTATCCCTGGTAACGTAATGATAATTCCATCCACATTTGATCTTGTAAAGTAGATCGAATGATCAGAAATCTTGCCATTGTGCAAAATTGACATGTATAATGTGATTTTGTTTCTGTTGTGGGTTTTTCATTTTCATTTTTGTCTTTCCTCTTCCTTTTTTTTTTTTTTTTTTTTTTTTTTTTTTTGGTGGGTGAGGGAGGGGGGAGTATTCGAAATAACATTATTGCTATGTATGATGTAATTTGTATAATGTTCTGTGAATACTGGAAAATATTCAGGGGCCAGAATAGCTCGGTTGGTAGAGCACCGGACTCATAACCTTGGTGATTCTGGGGTTACAGGTTCGAATCTCTGCCGGGCCGTTTTGGTACAGAGGGACTTTTCCCTCGGAGTTAACATGGGTTCTGACTCCATTTCCCAATAGTCCCTTCGAATAGGACTATAAACCGAGGTTCCATGTGTGAACGCACGCATAACATCTTGCACACACGTAAAATCTCATCGTCAACGTTTGGAAGAGAAGACCAGTTTGGCCATTGGTATGGATGACACGTTACACATGACATGCACTCTGCGCGTGAAAAATGGAAAGAATGAAAGAGTTGTTAAACTGAATGAACAATATTGAGTGAATGACACAGGGAACAAATATATGAAACGCCAACAGGCAACTCTTCAGTCGGCTCTACCCCAGATAAGCAGCCCATTGTGTAAACGAGAATGCTGGTTGTGAAGTGCTTAGAGCTTGGTCTCTGACCTGGGATAGGCGCAATATAAGTACTATCTTTAAAAAAAATATATGTGAGCTGCATTGCAAGAGGAAAACATAGCCCATTCTGTCTCTAAAAAGGCACTGTTACTGATGAAAAGTAACTAATGTAACCAAATGTGTAGTTGTCTTTATTTTTTTCAAAAGAAACTGAACGTTTTGTGTGTGAAACTTAATGTGAGAATGGCTGAACGACAATAGTAATGATGCTGGCAAGTTTTGAAGTGTGCACTGAAATGTAAGAAAGAGTTATTTCGTCACCCCAACGGCCCAGAGAGTTACTGGTGGAACAACAGAAAAAAGTCATTTTCTTCCCCCCCAAAGCCCAGTGGGTCATCCATGGAACAAAGAGAAAAGTAGGTCAGCATCATGAGAAAGTAAATCTGGTAGGTGATCCTCATTAGTAGGCTTGAAATGTACCTCTAAATCAAATTTCATAATTATCTTGCAGTTAAAACGCATCTTGGGCCTCTGAGGGTACATTAGGCCAGAGAAAAGCTGTGTATGTGTCTGTGGTGGGGGGGGGGGGGGGGGGGGGGAGTAGGGTTTTTTGTAAGATGGTTTTTTTTTTCTTTCACCCATTTACCTACTTGTACATCAATAGAATGTCTTCTCTTAAGGTGGCGCTAGGCATAGATTTTAGGGTATTTTCGTTTCTCAGGTTCTACATAAGCTATCATAATAAAATTTGGCACAGAGGCAGAACATGTCAAAAGTACTGCACATGCCAAGTTTTATGCATCTAGCTTATGTGGAAACAAGGTTATTACACATTCTCATCCGAACAACAGTAGTGTCCATTCGCCCTTCATATCTCAAGTAAACAGAATTTCTAAGAAGTTTCAGATGTACAGTGTTCTGTTCCAATGACCAAAGAAAGCAGCCATCACAAAAGTTAAGATAGTTGTTAATACTGCCTTTCATTGTTTTTATTTCTGAACTTTACCAGTCCATAGAGTCGATTCATCAGTTTGCCAACAGACTCTTGAACATCATGGAGTAGAAGAGGTGTGTAAGAGGAACTAAACTGAACATGTACATTCAAAATATGCATGTGGTGTTTGTTTTTTAATGAACTTGTTGAGATGAATTAGCTGTGATTGATTTGTTGGTTTTTCATTTTTGTTATTTAAAATATGAACACTTCCACCTTTAATTAACTTTTACAGTGTTTCCTGGGTCTTCCATGACCCAGTGACTCAATAAAAATATCATATCTTATGAACGGATAGAGGTACACTCACGAAATCTTAGGAGTTCCTCAACGATCGTAATAGCCATTGGTCACAGAAATTTCATATATGGGCACGATCAATTATCTGTGTTATAAGTCATGGTTCCCCCAGGACCTATACATTTTAACGGGGTCACACATGACCCACACCATCGGGTGAGGAATAAGTTGCTGAGCCGCCCTTTTTCAAGCATGGGTCTTACAAGACCCACGTGATCTGAACAGGGATAAGCAATAGGAAAAGCCTCTACAAAAATGTGGGTCTTGGGCGACCCGCATAATCAGGTCTGTGTAGTCGAAAAGGTCATCCAGTAAAGGTTGAATGTTTTATTCATCCCTTGGGATGGATGCTTGGACAAGTCAGGCCAAAAGATGCAAGTCTGTACCCATCGTCAACACAGCGCAGGCCTCCAAGGATGGTACAGGACTGCTCAAAAGGCAGGTGAAGACAGTGCTTCTCTGGGTCCTCCCCAGCACCTTCGGGTGTTCTTTTTTTCTTGGACAAGTCAGGCCAAAGGATGCAAGTCTCACCTGAAACTTGGTAAAGAAATGCAGGTGCGAAAGCGGACACAGCAGTGCTGGAATGAGCTGTTGGCGTAACCTGGGGTGGGGGTGGTGAGTTTGGGTAGGACAGGGGGAAAGGGTGGTAGTGCTTGGGGTGAGGGACTGTTTAACTCAATTGAGTCTTGTCGGAAGCGGGTTTCTGACACTGTTCACATCGCTTGAAGGCGTGTCGGACGCATACTTCTGACAGAGTTTGACGATTTTAAAATCATACTGCCTTTGATTAAAGGGCAGTAAATCTTGTTTCAGGGACAGCTTACGGCTTTTTTTTTTTTTTTTTTTTTTTTTTCACAATTGCTTCCCTTAGACCGTTCTTCATGTATTCTGTAGTATTATACAGATTTGAATTGCCTTACTCTCAGTTCCACAATCACACGATCTTGAACACAATCACACAATTTTGAGTGGATCAAGCATTTTGTGGTTAAATTCTTGTGTTTTATGCAGTTGTCATAAATATACAATTCTCCGTAGGTCATACCAAGTGCTCAGAAGTGTAATCGAACTTGTGTGGGAGGATAGAGAGCATGAAAAAGTGGATTACAGTGTGCACAAAAAGTTTTTGTTTTTCTGCAAATGTGTATCATTTTGGATTACTTACATCATGAGAACTGTGTGGATTCCTCACTGAAGGTAAGCATTTTTGATGAATATATGATTTCTTCTATCCAATGGTGGATGTTTCATGCTCCTGGGTGAAGTGGTTGATTTTTTAAAAAATTGCCAAAAATCATGTGATCTGAGGGACAGACTGGTCCATTTTGGCTGTGACTTGATTGAGTTAAAAGAATGTGTGTGTGTGTGTGTGTGTGAGACCATGCACACACCTGTGTATGTGCTGAAACACAAGTGCCTTCATGCATATGTGTGTTTTTTGTACTGGTATTCACGAACTTATGTGTTCTTTATCTTTTCTAAAATGAATAAAGCAACGAAATATGATTACCTTTTACTTTGATATTGCTTTCTAGTGACATCAATGCAGATGTGTTCCTTTTTGTGGTTGTTGTAATCTACATGGTCATTTCTTCAACCAATACAGCAATAACAAAAAATGATGATCTATTTGTGGGCAGAGCTTGATGAGAATCTGCACTGTCCATACCAATGTGGTTTCTTGACATTCAGGATTATTATCATACTCATCCTTACCATCATCACAAACATGTAGATGAGCAAAATAAAGAACAGTGCTTTGTGTGACTACTGTCTTCTAGAGTTTGTTGATGAAGGTGTGACGGTGAAACCATTGATTTGTGTGTCAGTTGTTTATCAATACAAGGACAGTGTCGTCATGGATTCTTTGGAGGCAGTGATTCCATGTAAATGCCTCTATTGTTAGTGCCTTATGTCTTAAAATAGGCTTTCGGTTGTTCTTTTTGTATAATCTGAGATTCCATGTGGTTTCTCTTCTCTCTCTCTCTCTCTCTCTCTCTTTTCTCTCTCTTTAAGTGCATGCATCTGTCTGTCTGCCTCTCTTTTCTCTGAGAGTATGTATATGTCTGTCTGCCTCTCTGTCTGAGTACGTATCATGCTTTGCTGAGGAGGAATGTTAAGGGGAATACTGAGCATTGCAAAGTGAGAAACTTGTCTTGGAGCAAGCTTACAACACATGCAAAATGCAGTCATGTCCTAAGCAGGACCCTTAGGAAAACTACATGTGCCAAAATGCATCTTTTGAGTCACTAAGGCTGTATTACTTTTACTTCCAAGGGAAGCAATACTTGGTACTGACTGAAAAAGTTACTTCCCATCTGCTTTTTTTTTCTTATTCAGATAGCACATGGAAACTATGAAAATTTGAAACATATGTAACAAGATTTATATTAGACGAAGAAGGCTTCCGGTAGCTCTGAAGACGATTGTAACCATTCAATTTGTAACCATTATTCAAGTGTGCATGTTCCAGGCAAAAATTCGCTATAGCCTTCTTGAACAGATCCTTCATCCACCATTTGAGCCGCATCAGCACCAAAACTGAATTTGTTAGGCCATGGGCCATATTCCATGTATCTATTCAGTTTGGTTCAACTGTTTTCACAATTGTTTCTTCTTATTCTTCTTTTCCTTCTTCTTCTTTCTGTTTTTTTTTTTTTTTTTTTTTTTGTTTTTTTTGTTTTTTTTTTTTTTGGGGGGGGGGGGGGTCTTTTTTTTCTTTCCCTCTCTCCCTTTTTTTTTTTTTCTTTTTTGTTTCTTTTAGATCAGGTTTGATCATTTTGTAGAATGGTTCTTTGACCCAAGAAGTGACCCAGGTCAGCACCGAAATCAGTTAAGTTCATCCTTGGGGCACATTTCATCTTTCCCCAGGTTTTTGTTAAAATGGATGCGTAGTTCTTGCTTAACTTCGCAGATGCACAAATCGGCCTAGGATATCTTAAAAAAAAACAAGCATTGAATACAGCTCTGTCATGCAGTCTCAGGGCCAGAATGAAATTCAAAGGCATCATTTGTATCATCTTCATTCTCATCAATCAACATAAAAAGTCTGAGACCCCTCATGCTCTACTCTCATGGGTGACCTCAGTTCTGATTTCTTCTCCTTCAAGTCTATGCCCTTTGTGAGTTTGTGTCAAGGTTGCCAGTATTAGCAGGCCTGTGGGAACTCATTGGATGGATGTGGTAGTGCCCTTCAGAGGGGTCACTCACACCGACTCCAAAACTAAGCAATGATTGTTGTCAGTAGAGTGTTTAGTAGGTGGTTTCCTGCATATGTTGGGTAAGAACAGGCGCCACTGAATACAACCGAAATTACTATGGTAGGCTGCCCCATGACAAATTGGCACGGACTGTTCCCTGTGGATTGCCAGTGTTGTGGCTGTGACAGGACAAGCCAGGGTGTGAATGTGGACATGGAGAGTGATGAGCAGCATGTGGATACAGCCAACAGGAGTGCCACAGAAGGTGAGACAGCAAAACCAACAAATGAAAAATGATAATGATTATGAAGCAAAGTAAGCGGCCATTTCATGACTGAGACACCACCATAAATATGTGAGCATCAAACACCTTTGTAAAGATCTGACCAATTCTTGACCAGAACAGCCATACATATATGGCATGGGACACCTCCATGAACAAAAGGCTATTTTGTGGCCAGGACACCTCATAAATAAGTGGACATCTTGTTTTTGACAGGCCTCCCTAAATAAGTGAACATTTCATCGTTAAAATACTCTAAAGAAGTGGACATTTTATTACTGAAAGGCCACATCATTAAAATAACTCTAAAGAAGTGGACATTTTATTATTGAAAGGCCTCCCTAAGTAAGTGAACATTTCATTGTTAAAATAACTCTAAAGAAGTGGACATTTTATTATTGAAAGGCCTCCATGAGTAAGTGGGCAGTTGTTGCTGAGACAGCACTGTAAATGAGTGGCCGTTTCATGACTGGAACTCTGCCAGAAATATCTGACCATGGGACACCTTCATAAATAGCTGACCAGTTGGTGACATGACACCAACAGGTAAGTGACATGGTACAATTTCATAAATAAAAGGGCCTTTTGTGGATAGGACACCATCTAAATAAGTGGACACTGTGTGGCTGCGACAGGAGACATTTCAAAGATAAGTAGCCATTTTTGACTGGGAGACCTCCGCAAAGAAGCGCTGTATTTTGTACAAACGGGATAGAAGAACTATGTAGTAAGGTTCACTTTTTCCACAGAGAGAGAGAGAGAAAGACAGAGAGAGAGGCATTATATTTGGAGCACTGAATGTCAAGTCCTGGTTTAGCACACACACAGCCCTCCCCCCGAAGCCTTGATGTCAGTGATCAGTGAGCTCTCACACACACTGACTCCTCCCCGTGAAAGCGCTGATCAGTGACATCAAGACGGGGGGGGGGGGGGGGGGGGGGGGGGGGTAGTAGCCATTTAATAAACAATCATCACAATATTGTGTTTAGTATAATTGAGGTGAGGGAGTCGATTGTTATATCAGCCATGAGGTGGTTGGGGACAAGGTGTCCCAAACAGTAGTTTGTATTTTTGGTGTATGGATATCTCACTCATTAGCAGAAGTCTAGGGGTGGTTTTCTGGATGGAGGCTGTTCTATCTTGTCATAATTGTCATCCCACACTGGTGTCACAGGTCCTCATCTTTGTTCCTGCTGATCTGGTGTCTAGCTCTTGGGTTCTGGTTCCGAGTGAACTGGTGTTCCTGATGTGGAGTTGGTCAGCTGACAGTGAATGTTGGTAATATATCCTCTTCTGTTCCCCACTACAAGGCCAGTCCTCACGGCTACTGTGGGCTTTCTTCATGCTCAGGTGGTTTGATCCATTGACGGAAGAAGGGAAGAAAGGATCGAAGGACTCTGCTGTAGAGCAGCAAGGGGAGAAACATGTGGAGGGAGGGAGGAAACTGGTGATGGAAGATCAATGCATGTGTTAGCCCATTTGGAATACTAATCCAATGATGACAGTGGACTGTTTTCCTCTATGGGGTGCACTCAGCTCAGGCGCTGTTGAATCGAACAGGTGAGTCACAAATGTAAATGCTGAGGTGTTCAGAGAAACGTTTATATGTGCGACGTGTTGAACAGTTGCCTAGACCTATATTCAATACAACACAAGGAACAGCTATGACACAGAATGGAAGACTCGGTGGCAGTTGTGAGGAAACAAATGGCAAACTTACCACAAGGTCCTCAGATTGTGTATCAGCAGATGCTAAATGAAAGGACTAAAACAGCGTTTTGTCTGGAATCTGTTGGTGTTGGCATTCAGGAATCGGAGGACCCGCATAAGAACGGTCTTGTTGAAAGGGGGCAAGTGGGCCGAGGTTAGGAAAATAGGCTGCAGAGTGGCCTGAGACCTTGCTGGAGTTGATTAACATGTTTCAGAATGCTTATTATTGGAGTTGATTAACGTGTTTCAACGTGTTATTGATATGTTGGTGTGGGACTGAACATTGTAGGTTTTTTCTCTTCTTCATTTTTTTTTTAATATCATGTGTAGAAAACAGGTGGAGGTGGTTAACTTTAGATGCGGGGGGGGGGGGGGGGGGGGGGGGGGGCTTCGAAATGATCAAATGATCAAAAGCAATACACCAGTGAATCAAATCATGTTGCATTTCACCCGACCGACAGCCAAGATCCACATCAGGGCTGTCACCTCGTCACAGTGAATGCTTTAGGAATACGGTTGTTCAACAACAACAACAACAACAAAAACTAAATAAGCAAACAAACAAACGGTTGATCCACATGACAATGCCGATTATTTCGTTCACGTATCAGAGGACGTTACTATTTCGTCTTTCCTTCTTTTTAATTACGGTAAAAACACAACAAATATCCTTTGTGATCCATAGCCCAAACTTGGGACTGTTTCTCGTATCCTGATTGTATCCTGATCATGTTGCTTTAAAAACTTCGTCTCAACATAGGCTATGCCTATCGTCGAATTCTGTAACCCCTCTGCAGAATAATTGTGATTTTAATCTGAAAGAGGCTTCTAAAGAAAAATTACTGTACCGCCGCTCGAAATAAAAAAAAAAAATTTCAAGATAATTTGTTTGTTTGTTCGGTGGTACAAAATATTTTTGTGTTAAGTTTGTATCAATTTCCGCCAGTAGTCACCTCACTTTGAAACAACCGACGAAGGCTTAACAAGCGGCGTGCAATCGGAGTTCCGTCCCTTGCATCCACTTCCGTTGTCATGGAATCCGACACAGCTGTTTTACAACAGCCAAGAAATGTGTGCTGTTTGTGTCTGATGGAGTCGGGTATGTTCGTAGCTTAAAAG
>JADBJO010001109.1:0-30000 GCA_016801955.1 Conus betulinus
CATCATTGACTCCCTTTGCCTAAAAACTTTAGCTGATGTTATTTATCGAACAGGTAGGCCTACATGATCATCGTGTGTGAGGGGTCACGACAGATGGCTCTACAGAAATGAAACTGGCAATCTAATTCAAATAACGTCGAATGTGTAAGTAATATCCAACCAACAACCACAACACGAACAAGAGAAGAAGAAGAAGAAGAACAAGAACCACAACAACACAATAACAACAAACACAACTTTCCGTTATCTCAGTTAAGGGCTTTTGTCATGGGTAGGCCTCCTGCGCTAAACTTTTCTTCACGCACACATAATGTCACGTATCGATTACGCTTCAACAGTATGGGACGGGGAGTCCATTAAAAAAAAAAAAAAAAAAAAAGGAAAACAGGGCTGAATTTTCTCCATAGACGTGCAGCAAAACTAATCCTTCCAGCCGTAATTCCAACAGTTGAAAAAACTAAAAGCACTGAAAATACTTCCACTGAGTAAGCAACTGAAAGTCAACAAGGCAAAGTTTATCTCGACACTACTACGTACCATGCCATTATCCCAATGCTCTTTTAAAAGATTGAAATGCTCTTCTGGCTCAAACAAATTCCTTCTCCCCAATCCACGCATTGATCAATACAAAACAAGCCTAGCTAATTCTCCACCATACATCTGGAACTCATTTCCTCGAAGTGTACATTTACATTAACATTTCATGTCTCAATAATTTGATTACTCGATTAAAATCGTTAGCGTTCGTTCGCAGTCTTCTGTAAACCATATTATTGAATACACTGACTAAACATGTTACCTGTTCCATTAAAATCGCTTGCCCCACTTCCATTCTGTCTACCATCCTTATCCTTCCCCTCCCCCTACCTACCATCCACCCCACCTCTCTCTCGTTCTCGCGTCTCTCGACCTCTCCTCCGTCTCTCTCTCTCTCTCTCTCTCTCTCTCTCTCTCATTGTCGCTAACTGATAAATGATTGTAGTACTGTTCGTTCTTGTCTTCAATCGCTTTTTTTACCCTTAAAAGTCATCTACGCCTTAAAGGTTAATGGAGGAAAAACTCATCAGCTTATTAATGTATTTGTGAAGATATGTGTGTTTGTTGAAAAGTTTGTAAGTTTTAGTCGCTAGTCATGCTTAGTTAGTCCCTTAGCGGGGCAAGGGCCGGATGAAAAAAAGCATATATTTGCTTATCTGCTACCCTTGGATGTAAAGGTTATCATCATCATCATCATCGTCATCATCATCATCATCATCATCATCATCATCATCATCATCATCGTCATCATCGTCATCTGTTTTTGTTAGTTGTTGGGTTTTTTTTTTTTTTTTGTTTTGCTTTGGTTTTTGACAAATCTTAAATAAATGTCAGCGAATCGCCAGAGAAGCGTGGACAAACGAGTCACAAGACAAACCACAAACGCGTTTCGACCTCTTAGGTCTTCTTCAGGTGCAACAAAAATGAAACAATAACGAAAATGCACTTAGAGCTTTGATCGCTTTCTGTGTTCAGCGCAAGGAAGAAGGCGTTGATTCAAGGACAAGGGATATCAGCTGTCAAGACCTGAGCAAACATTGTTTTTGACCTTGTGTTTAGTTGTCCATTCACTTCTGCCAGGGCTAGAAGTTCCACAAACAGCTCATGTGTCAGTGTTCTGTCCAGATTGACTGTTCTTCCAGCTTCATATGCAGCGATGAGCCTCTGTAGAGTATGTTTCCTGTCTGTCTTGACTGTCACTGTCTTTCCAGTGTTTGCATCTTTCTGTTGAGCCTCGAACAAGGAGGCGAAGGTCAAGTACTTGGTCTTGTGCAAAGTGTCTCTGAACGCAGCTTTTCTCTTCTCACTGGGCAGCAGTCTCTCCTCCACAAATTCGTCTAGCTGCTCTTGTCCTTTTTTGCAGCTGAAAGCAAGTTGTCTTCAATTTCTTGAGAGGCAATGTCTTTGTTTGCAATGTTCTGCAGCGTTTGGGGCAAGTCATTTGAGAAGAGACTGAATCTCTCCAAGACTGCCAGCAAAGCATTTTCATCTCGCAAGTTAATTTCCTTCCCGCCTTTGGTACCAAAGGGTTGTCTTGTATCATGGGCAAGACGGGATCGGAGGTTGTATGACAAGGCCCATCTGCAGAGAGCTTTCAAGGTCTTTGTGATCCGAACGATGTCCCTGCTTTCTTGCCAACACCATTTTAGCCATTCCTGGCTCTGGTCTGGGTCAACTTGATTGAAGCGATGCGCATAGCTTGACAACAAAGTCTCCTGCTTGCAACTTTCACCTTGACCTCTTCTGGGAGCTGGTGCATCTCATTTAAGTACATGGTTCCCCAGCGAGCATAGTTGATTTGGTGTTGTACCAATAGAAGTAGGGCAGCATACACTGGAAAGCATGCAGATGTAAGTCCCAAATTCCATCCCTCTGAGCACGGGTGAAGAGAAGCAGGACTTGCACCATTTGCAGATATCCTCACCAAAGCCTGAAGCTTGTGTTAATGTTGGTCGTGAGGAAACTTTCCATGCACTCCTGAAACTCGTTTGAAGACAGTGTGGATAATGTGTCTTGAATAGGTCCGTGCACTTTCTCAAGCAGCTCTTTCTTTAGATCAGGGGTATTGTCTTCCATGAAACTCAACAACTGAGGCAGAAGTATTTTCCACATTGCCTGATAGGTTATCTCGTGGGCCCTGATTCCTTTGTTATATGACTTTCCTTCCTTGACTTTTTCAGCCGTTTTCTGGCCAAGCAAACTGCTTTCAACTCATGCTTCCACCAGTGCGGACGACTGAGCATGCTTGCGTATCGCCTCCAAAAATGTCATGGAGGTATGAACTCTTCATCAGGCGGTTGATACTTGGGGGTTAGACATGGTTACTGATCATCTGAGGTAAGGTCAGAGAAGGGCATGTGCTCAAACTTACTTGGGACGAGCAACACATCTTTCTTAGGTATAGTGATGAAGTCAAATGAATCTCCCACAACCACTTGGAGTTTTTCCTTGAACATAGTCCTTCTACTGATGTATGATGCAGGTATCTCAATGTCTGCCTTCCGTACCAGCTCACACTAGCGGTTTCAAACTTCAGCAAGCTGAAGTACGTGTGCTTTCATGGCACACTCTCTTATTTCGGCAGCCAGCCACTCCATAGCCAGATCAGTCTTTTCAGCAGTCTCTTTTGTTTATGAGGCATTATAGTCACATTTCTTGTAACATTTGGGATGGTACTTTCCTTCCGCTGCTATTAGCTCTCTGATTCCTGCCAATCGTACATGCATTTCTTGGTCATATTTTGACAAGTCCAGAATTTTTATCACTCATCTCAAAAGTGGTAACTGAACATGGTGTTCCCTTGACCGAGGCATCTTGGCAGAAAATACAGGCCTTCCAGTAGACCAGCGTCATAGCGCTTCTCAGTCAGCTTTGTGGTTGACGTCCTCGGTTCACATTGTTGTGGGCTTGAAAGTTTCCTTCTGTTCTCAAGTCTTTCTATGTGGTTCTTACTTGCACTTGCAAAGGCTGCATAGCAAGACTTGTGACACCAGAGAGTATTCTGAGGAGAATATGGAGGCAGTGCATATATTTTGTCAACTGCAGGCCTGTTGTCTACATCACCCAAACTGTCCCTCTTCTTTGCAGCATTTCTTTTTAACGTCGCCAGTCTTTGTTCACACTGTTTCCAGTCACTTTTCCTTTCCTCTTGACAGATGAAACAGTCCTGTGAAACAGGAGGCTGAATGGGCAGATTTAGACTGCAAACAGGTTCCATTGTCACGTTACTCAGTTGTTAGTCTGAAAGAAGAAAAAACTACTCCAAGACCGTTTGGGTGATTGTAGCAAAGAGAAACAAGATGCAAAGCATATAAACGTACTCCCAGTGTATCTTGAATACGCGTGAGATATTCCATAAAGAGGAAAAACCGTTTGGGGCCGTTACAGCCGGTACTAACGGCTATTCTGGTAAACATCGGCCGTCATCTGTGACCCATAATGAACATACCTACAGATTTTCAGAAAGATCGGCCATGTACTTTCTGAGATATTCCATAAAAAGAAGAAAAACCGTTAAGGGCCGTTATAGCCGTTAGTGACGGATATAACGGTAAAATAAAACATCGGACATTATCCGTGACCCATAATGAACATGGCTACAAATTTTCAGAAAGATCGGCCCGGTAGTTTTGTCTGGAGCGAGTGGAACACATTTTGACCACAAACGGACAGGCAGACGGATAGACAGACAGACAAAAGAGTACAAAAACAAGGATGTATCATGAAAAAATTCATTAAATGGGTTTTTTTTTCAACTTTGTACAGTTATAGTGTAGTAGGATAAGTGTCAATGGTATATAAAAAAAAAAAAAAACTGCTGAGAATTTGCTCTTTGTATCAAAAAGATTCCAGAGTAGTCGCGTCACAGATAATGATTTTCGACAGGCGGCCATATTGTTTCCTTCACTTCTATAAAAAAAAAAAAAACAAAAAAAAAAAAAAACTGTGAATCTGCACAACCTGGCAAGTCTAGGTTTTGGATTCAGGAAGCATTAAGCTTTTCAAAAAAGCACGCTTGCCAACTTTTCTATAAAAAAAAATTGCCCACACATTACAGCTTTTCAAAATCCTTGACCTGAAATTCAGGTTCATCAAAACAAAATAGTTCTGATCGAACTCACTGTGCCATATAAAAGCAGAACGGAGCAAGTGCGCCTCTACAAGACTGAGAAGAATGCCAGTATAGCCAGCAGCTTGAGAGATTCTGCTTTGCAGGCCCAGGTTCTCGCCATTGAAGCTGAGCAAAGGGATTGGTAGGCTCATCAGCCTATGACCTCATGACTCAGCTGGGGATTTCAAGGAAGAAGAGGACCAGAACCCTGAAGGCAATGACAGAGGCAGCTGAAAAGAGTTTCAGAGGAGGAACAAAAGTGAACTTCATAAGGCTAAATTTCATTAGAAAAGGTGTCCGTTAGCAACGGGGTTAGCCATTCCTTTAGCAAGGCACGTCTTGAAACGCCCTTCCCATCCAAAAGTTGGGGATTCGAATCCCGGCGGCGCCAAAAAATGAAAAGTAGAAAGACATCTTGGAGTCGTGACCTCTGTGTGTGTGTGTGTGTGTGTGTGTGTGTGTGTGTGTGTGAACGTAGAAAGGCATCTTGGAGTCGTGACCTCTGTGTGTGTGTGTGTGTGTGTGTGTGTGTGTGTGTGTGTGTGTGTGTGTGTGTGTGTGATTCCATGAAAGAAGTACAGACAACAAGACTACTGTGTTAACGTTGGAGCAATATCAACGCACACCCTGGCTGCTTGAAACTGTAGGAAAGAAGACTTTAAACAGTAACGAGGATAAAACCCCAAACTTACAGACTTCATCAACTGATTTTGAAAAGAATTTATAGTAAATCCACTAGGCAAGAGGGACAAACAAATAACAAGATAAAAACACGGCGCGTTTCGACCTCTCGAGTCTTCTTCAGGCAAAATAACACACATTCAAGACAATGAAAACGAAGAACAAGCTCTCACTTATCTTCTCGACTTCGGCGCAAGACGGGCAGTCACCTCAATTTAAAACTAATTGTAAACTGAATCGACCAAGATTAAAACGCGTAGTCCCGGTGATCCTATGGTTTCGGGTTCGAATTTCCGCCAGACTGTTTCGGTGTAGCGGGATTGTCCTCTCTCTGTCTCTGTCTCTCTCGATCAGTCTTGACATATTTTCTTTGAGTTTTATCCACTTCCCATTTCTCAACAGTCTGTTTCATGACATCATTTGATTGGGTTCCCGAACCTTGCTCGTGCCTCCTAGGCCCCATATTCTTTCCTTGCGAACTTAACGGAAAAAAGAATTTTCAAATCCTCAGCGCCTGGCTTTGAAATATATATATATATATATATTAGAATAATGTGGGAACAGAACCTTCAACTGATTTTGTTACAATCGGAAAGGGGCAGGGAGATTGGGAGGAACTGTGAAATCTCTCCTGTATTGAACACTTGTGTTAACGGTCTTCCTGCGTTGTTTAACCAACCTGTGCAGACTATAAATCCTGGAGTATTTTGCTCCATTCAGTTGATGGAAGTTGCTTGCGTATTTCTTTCTGTGGGTGCGTGTTTTGTGTGTGTGTGTGTCTGTGGGGGGGAGAGGAGGTGAGGGGTGGTGTGTGCGCGCACGCGCGCGCGTGTGTGTGTGTGTGCTTTCTGCTTCAATGGGTAAACTACAGCAGAAAGATGGCATTTGACTGTGGCGACAAGTTTTTGTTGCTGTTTGATCAAATGCAGTATCAACAAGTGTTTTTTCCTTGAGAGCTGTGAAGGAGGAATAAGGTCAAACTCAGAAAAGATCGGCTGCAGTACAGTTAGAACCAACCCCCCCCCCCCCCCCCAACTCGCACACACACACACACACACACACACACACACAATGAAAGACCGAGGTCGATCAAGAGGTCTACCAGTTCCTAGTCCCTTTGGTTCTACATCTGCAGGCCGCACGGCACGGTCAGGATTTGGCATTAAATCACTGCATAATTCATGTCAGCGTGTTGAGGCCTGCCACAAAGTTGAGCCAGCATTTGATGTGAAACTGATAATCGATCAAAAGAACAGTCCACACCAATTCTTTCCTTTGTTTTGGGGGATATCTACGGATGAAATCACAGTCTTCAAATACATGACCTTCTCCTTAGTTGACGTCACATTTCAGGTTTTTGCACCCACCCGTGACCCTGTCTTTGCGCCGGCTGGAAGCCCCCTAAATAGTCCCCATTCCTTAGATTTTAATCTGTCTGCTTGGAACCGCCTGGACTGTACTTTGATGGGCATGTGAAAGAAAACGAAGAGAATCAGCTTTCAGACAACAATGAACATTCTCAAAACAATGCAATTGCGCCAGTCTATAAATACTCGGCTCCTTAATAAGCAAGGCCTGGCGCATAAACTTTGGGTGAGCATCCTGCAAGTTACTTAATCTTCGCCTCGTGCCTAATCTGGTGTCTCTGCCCCAAGTGTCCCCCCCCCCCCCCCCCCCCCCCCCCCCCCCCCCCCCCCCCCCCCCCCCCGACAGTCCCACGGTGGTGAGACCATCTCAGTCGGTCGCCCTGTTTACTTCAGACAGAATACTTGGGACTGTCAGAAGCCTCAGCACACACCCCCCCCCCCCCCCCCCCCCCCCCCCCCCCCCCCCATTCCCATTCCGCCCTGCAAATCTTAAAAAGTGTTTGAAATAACTTCGCCAAACAACATGGACAAACGAATTACAAGACAAAACATGACGCGTTTCGATCTCCGAAGTTTTCCTCAAGCGAGATAAACAACACTCAGGACAACGAAACTGAAGAACGAGCAATCACTCACCAACTCTCATCTTGTGCCGAATTGACAAGGTAACTGATTGCTCGCTATTCATTTTCGTTGTCATGAGCGCGCTGAAGAAGACCTAAGGGGTCGTGTTTTGTATTGTGATGCGTTTGTTCGTGCTGTTTGGCGGGGTTATTTCAAACACTTTTTAAGATTCGTTTAGATTTCCGCCAGCAGTCGCCTCACATTGCACAAGCTAAATCTGAATGCAAGACGGACTTGCAAAATACTACTTCCAGATTTCTCCTACCATTCGTATGTGAGAAATTATCAGATATTCTGATGAGCGTATATATTAGTTTGCACATTCGTTCGTTCCATGTCAGCACTTTGAACATCATTTCCAGCTGAGGTGCAGGAACTGGATGAATGCATGAGGTCTTCGTGTTGTCTTCTCGTTCATCACCTACCTAGCAGTTCCAGCATGTTTTCTTTAGTTTCACATAAACGTGCATGCACACATTTGCATGCATGAGAGAGAGAGAGAGAGAGAGAGAGAGAGAGAGAGAGAGAGAGAGAGAGAGAGAGAGAGAGAGACAGACAGACAGACAGACAGACACACACACACACACACACAAACATACACACAAACAACACACACACACACACACACACACACACACACACACACACACACACACACACACACACGCATACACACACACACACATAATTTGTTTCTCCTATTTAACAAAATATGACTTGCCGTGTGTGGCGTTATTACTTCCATCAAGAACGTCAAGTCTTCATCTCTTCCTGTTGTTTTGCTTGATTGTTCATCAACAAGGCAACACACATACTAAGAACCAATCATAACCAAACTTGGTGTCAAGATAGAATATATAGCCACGACAATGTAGACACTACAGAACCGATCATAACCAACTTTGGTGCAAAGATAAAATGTATACCAAGGACAACGTAGACAGTAGTGTGTCTACATTGTCTGTAGAGATCTGTAGAGAACCGATCATAACCAAACGTAGTGTAAAGATAAAATATAAACCCACAACAACGTAGACACAACAGAACCGATCATAACCAAACTTGGTGTAAGGGTAAAAATGTATACCAAGGACAACGCAAACACCACAGAACCAATCTTAAGCAAACTTAGTGCCAGGATGAAATATTGTCCGAAGATAGGTCCTCAAATTGTGGTACAGATCCGGGTGAAAGGACGAATCCCGGATCCGCCGACCCAGACTACGCTACAAACAAACTGCAGCCCAGGGACGAGCCCAGCAGTGTTAGTGCCTATCTGTGCTGTGCATCTGCATCAACAGACAGGTCTAGCATGTGTCTGATCTTCGCAGAGGTCTACATTCTCCCCAGTGTCCTAACAGCTTGAAGTAAATCTGACATGAACAGCGGTTTTGCAGCCTGCATGTTCTTTTGGGCTCTTGGTCACAGTTTATGAATCATCTTATTCATTGCAGAGACGGAACATATTTCTCAGCTTCACACACACATTTCTGCACACAAACTTACAAGAAAAAAAAATTGAATCGGTAAAATGATATCTATGCAATATTTTAAAAAGATAGCCTTTTTACTTATAGATATGTGATCTATAAGTAAGTTTTTTTTTTTCACTTCTTATTTTGGATCAGTAAGTCCTCTGATAACTTAATAAGCGAGTTTAATTAATATAATCTGATCCAATGGTAGAGCTGGCCATAACTTTACACAGATAAGGTACAAGAGTAGTCAGTGAATTGTTCAATATTTTGGGACATTTGATCGGATGAACATCGTCTGCTGATCTCAAACCTAAAATCAATCACACTAAATGAAAGGCACAAAAAAAAAAACGGAGTACCTTTTCTTTTTATTTCAGAACCAACGAAATGTGTTCTTTCGCACATTGCAAAATCCTGCACATTTGTAACTGGAACCAGGGTTCAAGTGGTCCATATTTTTCTACATGCACATGTATACAATGTGCACTTTTTTTTTGTTTGTTTACTAATCTCATAATATGAAAGTAAACAATCTAACCTTTTCTTGAAAAAAGAAAAAAAAAAAAGAACAGAAAGGAACAAAAAAACAAACAAACAAAAAAAAAAAAACAAATGTGCCAAACTGATAGGAAAAATTACACATTGTTAATGAATGACTCCAGCCCTAGAATTTGAAACAAACAACACACACATGCCCACACAAGACTAATGAAATATGAAAGGTTTCAAAACACAAATCCAGCAATTTGTAAACTACAATATTTTGAAGGGTAAGAGAAGAAATTAGGCTCCTAAAACTGTGAATTAGATAATGACATTGCTTGTCTAGGTGTTAAATCATCATTTAATACAACAAAAAAAAAGAAATAGTGAATAAAATAAAAAAAAAAATTGAGAGAGAAAAATAAAGTCACTACTCTTTTGAAGCCATAAATCAACAGAAATAAATGAGAGAGCTGAAGCCAAGCGTATGTGCACACACACACACACACACACACACACACAGAGAGAGAGAGAGAGAGAGAGAGAGAGAGAGAGAGAGATATGGTATACCAATAGCACAGAAAACGCAAGTATTTTCAACAATGATCTTCATACATATTCTATAACATGATCCCACTCGCACCTGCACCTTCAAGGGTATCTTATTCTTGTCTACCTTTAGCTGACTCTGGGGAAACGTCCAGTGACGGTGAGGAAAGACTCACTGACTGCAGGGAAAGTCCTGTTGACAGGGGGAAAGACTGTGACCTGGGATTCTCTTTACTGAGCACGTAAGATCTCATAGCGAAAGCTTGGCCGTGTCTGGAGTTGTACTGTTGTCGCCTGTCAGCAGATCAGCAATGAGTGAGGCTATGGGATGCACACGGCAGTTGCTTGGCGGGGGGCGGGTTTTTTTTTGCCGGCAGGCTCTGCAGTCGTGAAATATGGGCTGGTACAACCATGGGAACGCTCCCGTGGAGGTTCTATCGTGTCACATGTGGGGTAGTCTTGCTCCATAAGGAAACCTAACACAGAGTAACTTTTATTCAAGACTGGCACAGCCTTTTAAACTTGAATAAAGTCAGACAAATACAAAAGACGAACAATCTAATAGTGGGGGAAAAACAAGCGCAGGCCAAACAACTAAATTGTCTTCATAGTAATGACTTGGCAGAACTTTGAACTTAAGGAGGGGGGGGGGGGGGGCAGCAGGAGGTTGAAGATGTAAAAACTGGGAACATGAATTTGTCCAGATGCACCCGACTTAAGCATACACTTGTCAGTAAAGTGTCTTTTTACGGAAGACTAGCTACCCTTTCATGAGGTGTGCACTATGAAAAATGTGCACTTTGTGTTTGGAGCCAACTGCTTTATGCACATCGGTCGGGTTTGATCTTGGTAGAAAAGATTTCAATAAATCACAAAGATCAACAGATGTAAAAGTTTAACTTTCGAGACTGAACACGCTCAAGGCTACAAACTGTTATAAGCAGAAAAAAAAAAGAGAGGAAAAAAACCTGCTTGGAGTGGCTTCTTTTGTTGTAGGGGTGGGGGGTGGGGGTATCAGGTTTGCTTCTTTAAAAATTCAAAAACCATGTTTCATTGACATCTGCTGAATAGTTTCACAGTTCAGTTCAAACAGCGGTTTCTGTGTTTCTATAAGGGACAGCACACCTTTTTTTTTTCTTTAGTCTCTGTGATGACAGGCCTGAAAACGCCTTTGTGTGACTGGACAGGCTGTGCTAAAATTGAAAAGCATCATCTTTACATGTGACCGAG
Source organism: Conus betulinus (assembly GCA_016801955.1). NCBI lineage: Eukaryota > Metazoa > Mollusca > Gastropoda > Neogastropoda > Conidae > Conus > Conus betulinus. Next base: position 11,061 of record JADBJO010001109.1, read on the forward strand.
TCACTCAGCGTACTGAACAAATAATGGTTAAACGTGTACAAAGACAAATTAAAAAAAAAAAAAGAAGAATGTTCGATAAACTATAATTGTAAAATGCATATAATGCTCTGATATTGATAGATTTCATATAATTATGCACAAATCTTTAAAATGCATATGATGCTCTGATACTGATAGACTTTTATGTAATTATGCATAAATCTTTGAAATGCATACATTATCATTAGTGTGTAACTGTTCGTATACGAGGGATTTTTAACCATCACTACTGCTGTAAACATCAGCCTACAAATTAGGTACACAGGAGCTTCAGTAACCAGTGTAGGTCAGAACTGACTTTCAAAGTGTTAATACTCTCCAACTTAGAGTAATTGGCCTTATTAATTGACCAGTCAAACTTGCATCTCTATCTGCCACTGGTTGACACTGCATCTCTAGGTGCCACTGGTTGATACTGCTTCTCTAGGTGCCACTGGTTGATACTGCACTCTAGGTGCCACTGGGTGATACTGCTTCTCTAGGTGCCACTGGTCAATACTGCATCTCTAGGTGCCACTGGTAGATACTGCATCTCTAGGTGCCACTGGGTGATACTGCATCTCTAGGTGTCACTGGTTGATACTGCTTCTCTAGGTGCCACTGGTTGATACTGCATCTCTATGTGCCACTGGTCAATACTGTATCTCTCTGTGCCAGTGGTCAATACTGCGTCTCAATGTGCCACAGGTCAATGCTGCATATCTCTATGTGCCAGTGGTCAATACTGCATCTCTAGGTGCCACTGGTCGATACTGCATCTCTAGGTGCCACTGGTCAATACTGCATCTCTAGGTGCCACTGGTTGATACTGCACTCTAGGTGCCACTGGTTGATACTGCATCTCTAGGTGCCACTGGTTGATACTGCATCTCTAGGTGCCACTGGTAGATACTGCATCTCTAGGTGCCACTGGTCAATGCTGCATATCTATGTGCAACTGGTCAATACTGCATCTCTCTATGTGCCACTGGTTGATACTGCTTCTTTAGGTGCCACTGGTCAGTGCTGTATCTCTAGGTGCCACTGGTTGATACTGCATCTCTTGGTGCCACTGGTTGATACTGCATCTCTTGGTGCCACTGGTTGATACTGCATCTCTAGGTGCCACTGGCCAACGCTGTATCATTATGTGCCACTGTTTGACACTGGTTCTACCATCAGCCAGCCATGACTGGTCACCTCATACACACACGTGTGTACAGACACGCCTAGAAGAAGAATCTTCTGAAAGCCATTGTACGGCCAATGCATTTTGACATGTCACAATGTATCACAGTCATTTCTTTTGCTCTAAGAGGCTATCGGCTATGGGAAACAAAATGGTGACAATTGTGACTGACTTCCGTTTCACAAAATGATGCGAGTGTAATTCTACACTGCCTATAGACACATCATGACAGCACCCAAGACATTTGGTGGGAATAGACGTGCCCTGGAGACATCATGCAGACTTTGTTTATTTTGAAGCGCGAAGGAATCATTTGGTCATGGGCAGTCAGCAGAGCCTTTAGCAGGGTCTGTTGGAGAGCTGTCCATGCTCAGTTTGGGGTAAGAGACTAGCATTGTTACAATGAGGAAGATACCATCAACATTGTTGCAGCTCGTCATGATTTTCTTTTTTTTTTTTATTCTACTCTGTGTGTGTGTGTGTTCTTCTTCTTCAGTTTAAGGTCCTTCCAGTAAAAGTGATATCAGACGATGTGTTGAAGTATATGGAATATGCATATTAACTGTGTGATTGTTTCTTGAAAATGTGTAGTATGAATAAACATTTCTTATGATATGAGTTGAGATTGGAGATGGCCAGATAGAGGGACAAAGTGTGGATGTGAGTTTGTGTGTGTGTGTGTGTGTGTGTGTGTGTGTGTGTGTGCATGTGTGCGCGCGCGCTTGTATGTAAATGTGTCAAAATTTATCCGGAATTAGGCAAGTACGCTTCAAACTGAGTGTAGCATAGGAGCAAGAGTACTGTAAGTAATGCTAAGTAATTAACAATCTAATATTAAAGGATAGAACATTAAAGGTGTGTGAGCGTGTGCGTGTGTGCACTTGTGTCTGTGCACATGTGTCTGGCATGACACATGGAAGTTCCCATGCACAGTGGTGTTCATATGCCGAGGTGATAATTCTAGCACTGATTTCTTTCTTTATATTTTGTCTTTGTGCTCACAGAATCACCTGCAGTGCATCTCTTTGTGATACCAAGGGCGGTTTGAGGCATTAAAGCCTTTCTCCACTGATGAATTGCAGCTGGATCATGAAAGTGGACTCTGGACGGGCCATACAGAAATAATGGACTCTGGAGACAGGCTTTGACAGTTTCCCCACATGTACACTTTGACGTCCTCTTCTTCATCCTTTTTTTTTTCTTTCTCCCTCAGTTTTTTTTTTCATCAAGCTCATTTGCCAAGTCATTTTGGGGGGGGGGGGGGGGGGGATGAAGAATTGTTTAATTGGTGTTTATTTCCCCCAACTATTTTACTGTTTTTTTTACATTACACCATGTTGTGATTTTCCATAATGTGTGTGTGTATGTGTGTGTGTGTGTGTGTGTGAGTGTGAGTGTGTCCTGGTACCATTTGTCCTTTTTCGTTAGTAAGCAATACTACGTGTGCAGTATCAGCTGGCAAACTTTGTAGGGCTCTGCATTACTACTGCTGACCCACCAGACTGAGCTCTCATCACGTTTAGTAACAAACAGCACCTAGGTGTTAGGCAGTGACGGTGCTGTCTCTATGTACATGATAAGTGTTCCTAAGCAATCTAAAATAATTTTTTTTTTTAAAGATTAAAAAAAGATGGCTGCTTTGACTTTTTTTAAACTGAAAAATATTTGCAAAATTTAGGGTCTACAACAGTCCATGTTTAATATATATTACACAACACATCACGATAGTACCTGGAAAAAACCCAGTTGTGAACATCTCACCTGACAAAGCACCTTGAACCTCATCTGTTTCACCTTCACTTTAGAAAGCACTGATGTCTTTCTCACCAACCTCAGCTGAGTAAGACTGAGACACACTTTGGCTAATGGACTGCCTGTTCAGTAATGGTATGAAAATGTCATCAAAATTTCAGTTCCTACATGGGACAGCACTCTCTGTTGGAGAGGCAGCACTGATCGACACTGGGCGAGACAGATTCGCTGTAGCAGTGCCCGTGGAAAAGGTCAGCCAGTCAGTAACTGTCATGGTCGGTTAGCTCCCCTGCCAGCCTGCTGAGAGATACTATTTTGACACTGGTGCCCGAAGGGCACAGCTTTGGACTAACAATAAGCATTTGAAGTGCTATACTTGTGACAACGCGTTTTTTTCAGCAATCTGTGGGTGCAGGTAAGTCACAGTGCCACAGAATCAAGTCTGCTGTGCCTAACTAAAGTGCCTTGTCTGGACCATTGTTTTAAAAAGTATTGTGTCATTTCTGAAAGTTAGCGAGTGATTTCTGAACAAGTCAGTTAGGCACATACGTGCGTGAAATGGAACACTGACTATGACAGTCAGGAGTGAATCCTGGCTCTTTTGATAAGACGAAACCCAGCACTCTTTCTTTCCATTGCCACACCAACCTTTTATGCAGAGAAGACACAAAGCAAGAAACAAGCTGGCAACACAAACAACACACAACAAATGCAGATGTTTGCATTCAACTCAAACAATGTACTTAGTAATTCAGAATTACAAACAAAAACCCTTAAACGACAAAACAAAAAAAGACCAGTCATAAATGAAGAAGAAAAAAAAAACACACACACACACACACAACAACAATCCTAAATAAACCATTTATACAGACTACAAAGAATTTTGTCAGTTGAAGACTGTGATTACTTGATGATGAGTTAACATACTTAACATAGAGATCATCTGCTTTTTAAGTACGTGTTAAGATAAATGCACAAATGGGTGGCCAGAAATCTCTCTGAGGTCATCAGTGAGCCTTGCTGTCATGACTTGACACTGTATCACAGTCTGCACATAGATCTTGTCACACCAGAGAGAATCTCTACACAAACACCAATGTGTTCAGACAACGACATGATACATTACCAGATCATTGGTTCATGAACATATGTACACATACTGTGAAACTCCCGTCATTTAAACACACACACACGCACACACACACACACACACACACACACACTTTTTTAAATTTTTTTCCCCTTCCACCACCACCCCCGCCTTTACAAATTTTATTTTTGTCTTTCTTTTCTTTTTTTTTTTTTTATTTGCTTGAATTTTTTCTTTCTTTTTTTCTTTTTACCTTTCTTCATTTGCTTTTTTTTTTAAGGCGGTCCTTTTTTTTTTTTTTTTGTACCCTACAACACTAACGCACCATGCGAGTCTGTATGTTTTATTGCTATCAATGGACATCATTTTGCTGATTTTAATGTTTTGGATTTTGTTAGAACGCATCAGGGTTTGTTTTTGTGCTAGCACACATACATACTCAGAACTGTACCCAAAACACCATCCGCATAGCAAAGTCTTGGTTCAGACATTATGCTGAAACATGTGCACCTTGTCATAGAAACATGTAATGAGTACACTCTGTCATGTTTGAACATTCTTAAATTTTCAAGGAAATCTGGGTATCAGTCAATATAATATTATATATATATATTTTTTTCTTTTCTTTTCTTTTTCTTTTCAAATATGAGTGTATGCAGCCACACAGAAGTTTTCCCCCTACTTTGTGTTTGTGTATGTTTGAATCCCTTAAATGAATATATTCTGATTTCTTTTCAATTTTTCTTTATAAGCTAATCTCAAAGTGAGGTGACAGCAGGCGGAAATTGAATTTGAGAAGGTAAGTGACTGCTCATTTTTCGTTTGTATTGTCCTGACTTGTTCATCTTGTTTAACAAGATCTAAGAGGTTGAAACGGGTTGTGCTTTGTCTTGTGACTTTTTGTCCCTTTTGTTTGGCAGACTTACTAATAATTCTTGTTAAAATTTCTTTTAAAGCTGGACAAAAACCTTTCAACCACTAAAACTGGTCAAATAAAAATGATTGATAAAACGCAAGTACGCAACACGCTAAATGTGATCCACAGTCTTGCAATACATAACTGGAACATGCCTCGTGTTGCTCTCTTCCTCCAGGGACACTGTCCAGTGAAAGCCAAGCACACACAGCTGACCCACCACAGCACTGGTCAAAGTCCGCTCTGTGCGTGGTTCTGACGTCAAGATTGTGGAGGAAAGGCATGGCGCAGACACCCGAGGGACAGACGGCAAAGGAAAGTAAAACTGCGTGCACAGAAAAAGCTTGGCAGCAGCTGAACACACATCACAGCTCTGCTGACATTTTGTCACACAACAGCCACTCGCTTTGTCCGTCAGATTCCAACACAGGTGCTAAATGCAAACGCCAACAGGCACTTCACCCCAGCAATGGCACGGTCTCTTGATTATAACAAATTATTCTCAAAACAAGTTCACAAACTCCGGAGCGTCCTTAAAAACAGAGGCAGTCTAAAGCTCATAAATGATGATCCATGGCTCTCACTGTCCCTGTGTTTGACATGGGATCATCTGGAACAGCTGTGGCAGAAGTCAATCCACGTGTGTGCACAGGCAGGATGTCCTGGGAGACGTCATCACACGCTGCATGTGGTGAAATGGTCTTGCAGAGAAAGCAGGTCACAGAGTTGATGGAAATGTCTTCCAAGTTTGCCGCTTTCAACCACGAACACACACCACGCACGTCGTGTCTCACTGCCACTGGTTGTGCACCATCATTCATTGTCAACACTGATGATCCCATGTCAAACACAGGGACAGTGAGAGAGCCATGGAACACACCACACACTGTTGTCTGTACTTCTGCCTGATGAACCAAAGGGAGATCATACATCTCTTCATCTCCCTTTGTGTTCCACTGCTTCATTTCCTTGCACACACATTATATATTTATACAAATATATATCAAGCACACATCAGTAAACCACATCAAAAGAAACAAATGATGTTTCTCAACTTGGACTGTGTTAAAACTTCTCAGACACGTCACACTTTTGTTCTGACACTGAGCATGGGAGAGGAGGGCAGGGAGGTTCTTTCTCTGGAATGTTGCAGAAGAATGTCGAACAAACATGACATCACAGCGTCGTCTCCACACTTAAGGCACAGGGTTGCAGGGCTCTCCTACGGGGTCGCTGTTCTTGAGATCTGCTGCAGCATCTCTGCACACACACACACACACACACAAAAAACACAATCAACAAAAGTGATGCATTCGTCAAACAGGTTTGTAAACCACTGACTGAAACCATGTACATGAGGTAATACTGTGAGCGATGTTGAAATCAGGTAAGAGTTTCAGAATGGAGGCTACAGAGAGTGTGCCTGCATCTCATGTGACACATGAGACAAACGACCAGGTTGCTTGGTCAGGCAAGCAAGTATGCAGCTGGTGATTTGCAAGCTGGTGAGCACTAACAGGGTCATTCCTCTGAAGAATAAGCTTTGCCTGGTTCAGGCAACTATCTTTCTTCACACCCTACCCAAGAAAAACAGCCAAGTGCAATAAAAGACAAACATCCTACTTGAACGCATTCTGAAACGCCCCCTACTGCACTATATGCGAGTGCTTTGGCTCTGCCTGCACATCATCCAAAGTCTTAATGTCCATCTCTATATAGTGACCAGGGGTCAGCGTGGCTGGGTGAGCTGAACACAATGGTACAGGAACCCCTTGCTGCTGATGTAGGGGTCAGTGGTGAGCTGAACACAATGGTACAGGAACCCCCTGCTGATGTAGGGGTCAGCAGTGACTGGTGAGCTGAACACAATGGTACAGGAACCCCCTGCTGATGTAGGGGTCAGTGGTGAGCTGAACACAATGGTACAGGAACCCCCTGCTGATGTAGGGGTCAGTGGTGAGCTGAACACAATGGTACAGGAACTCCCTGCTGATGTAGGGGTCAGTGGTGAGCTGAACACAATGGTACAGGAACCCCCCTGCTGATGTAGGGGTCAGCAGTGACTGGGTGAGCTGAACACAATGGTACAGGAACCCCCTGCTGATGTAGGGGTCAGCAGTGACTGGATGAAATGAACACAATGGTAAAGGGAACCCCTGCTGATGAAGGGGTCAGAGGTGACTGGGTGAGCTGAACACAATGGTACAGGAACCCCCTGCTGATGAAGGGGTCAGCAGGTGACTGGTGAGCTGAACACAATGGTACAGGAACCCCCTGCTGATGTAGAGGTCAACGGCAGCTGGGTGAGCTGAACAGAATCTTTCTTTCCTTTCTGCGTACACAGGCTGATACTCCTGCGGACACTGCCTGTACAGGCAGTGGAGTTTTGTGTGTTTGACCATTTTTTATCCCGCCTTTAGTTTAAGGCAGCCATACTCCATCTTCGGGGAAGGTGCATGCTTTGTGTAACGTGTCATCCATACCAACGGCCAAACTGGCCTTTCTTCTGAAAGTTGGTGATGGGATTTTACGTGTGTGCAAGATGTGCATGCGTTCACACACGAAACCTCGGTAGATAGTCATCATTCGAAGGACTGTATGGGGAATGGAGTCAGAACCAAAGTTAACTCCGAGGGAAAAATCCCCCTGTACTGAAATTCGAACCCGTAATCCCAGGATCACGAGTCCAACGCTCTACCAACTGAGCTATTCTGGCTGCTGAACACAATATTATAGGAACCACCTGCTGATGCGTCCTGCTATGTTGCATCTCCTTCGGAGTCCTCGTTTGCCATTGCCTTTCACCACACAACTGGCCACTACTTCTGCCACTCCACACAGCCAAGTGCCCAGCACCACAGTCACTAAACCCCAGCTTACTGCATACATTATCATAGGATTGGTTTCCCACATACTGCTAGCAAACAGATGTCTTAAGCACTTCTGAGAGGTGCCATATGCATTTTTTATTGACTTTGTGCCTTTTCTGTTACAAAACTTTTATACCAGTGTGATGTCTAAGGGGGATATCATCAGCAGAATGACCTTTTGCCATACCCCATGAACCAGTGAAAAAATAAAACTAGTCCCGCAGAAAAGAGTTACACTCCTACAAGAGCTGAAAATGTTAATGATTTGAAAACACTGCGCAGTCAACTATTAACTTAGCATTTTAAAACATCTATGATGCCACAGAGGCTGCAACCTTTCTTTTTCAGGGAGACAAGGGTCATCTGCAGCAGCACTACATATAAGATTGTGTCTGTAGTAGGTCCAATGTAGCTACATTCTGCGTTTGTATTCTCTCTATTATTTTAAATTTTAGTGTTTGAAACTAATTTCATTGATCATATAGGCTACAGCAATAAATTAATGGTAATAGTTACAACACTCGCAGCAGTAAAAAGACTTCACCGCCCAAAAGTACATGAACGCAAGTCAAATTTATTTCAAGCCAGACAGGTATGGCATAAAAAATTTGGGGGGTAGGTGGGTGGGCAGCAGATGCAGAAAATAATTTTTCCCCTTGTGGTAGAGTTAGTTAGTTAGTTAGTGTTTATAGGGTCCAGCAGACTACAAGGAGCCAAATTAGGACCTCAGCTATCATATCTGCTGAGTCTCTACCCATACTAGTATTAACACATCACTTGAAGTTTATAAAGACAAAAGCACAATTATCTGTTCAAATCCAGCAACACTATATACTGGACTATCAACCACAGAGACTGGCCTGACTATTGACACCATGGAACCACTTAGACTGGACGTACCTGGGGCGACTGGTGAGCAGCAGGGGAACGTGGACTGGCCAGAGCAGTGTTCTGCAGCGGACTCAGCACTCGCTGCAGTTTCCTCCCCTGCCGGTCTGGAGCAGCAAGAAACTCCCTTTCGTTTTCAGTCGCAGGCAAAGTGTTGTCTGCTCTTGTCTGACCTTGGCTGGGAGCAGGGCTGTCCTGGTCCCTGACAGATGGTGCAGTGGCGAGGGAGGCAGCGGCTTCACTGGGCTCTTCTGTGTACGCTATTTTTGGTGGTGTGTGACGTCCTCATCGCTGTCGTCACTTGGATCAATGGGGAGGATCGGAGAACCAAGCGGGAATGGATCTTCAGCTCTTTCTGCTGCTGAACTTGAAGCAGGCTGGTCATGGACCAACACTGAACTGCCGGATGAGGAGTCCTCAAAATCAATATCCTGGAACCACAGAAGCAACATGTTCAATGCATGCCTAACAGGATGAAATCGCTTCCAAATGTCTTAAAACCCATCCCTCAAGCATTGAATCTGTGCAAACCACACTCAGACACACTGTTGCTAACTGTCACAGCCACACACACAAAAAGAAACAGTGCACATCCAACATTTTTCCTAAAATCATATATGTTTGTTTAAAAACAACAACAAAAGCCCAGTTAATTAAACCTCCAAAGTCTGAACTCTCTGTTTCATATATATATATAATTTTAATCTTGATTTCTTTCCTAAGTCACCAATGGCCTAGAGACACACTAAAAACCATGAACCTGTCTCTTGAATTTCAGAGAATTCTAATGGAACTCGAGGACCTGACACAGCCTTGTCATCCAATTTTTTTTGTTTTTCTGACTCCTGAAGACAGGCAATTTGAGATCTACTCACTTCTGGTGACAGAGCCCCCCCCTTTACTTTCATCATTACCCAATATCTCTTCAGACTACATGACAGTTTACACAGATTTCAAAACAGAGAAAAATCAGTGACTTTTCAAATGACTGTTAATATCAAACTGCATTCAAATAAGAATAAGCCGTGGAAAATACTTTCAAGTTTGGTTGCTTCATACAGTCACTTTAGCAGAATTCGTTTAGTAACAGATCATAGGGAAATGGACGCCTCTGGCTGACACAAAACAAACACAAATTCTTTTTTCAATTCTGAATTTCTCTGCATAGATTTGCAATTTTCACACCAAGGACATAAATGGCTCCATCAAAATAATGATTTCCAGGCACTTTCGAGCATTCATAACTAAGCACTAAAGTCTCATTTTCAAGGACTTGTTCTTGTAACTTTTATTTTCTGCATGGCATGACCTAAAACTGTTTGTGGTAGTGTAGAACTGCACTTTCTAAATACCTTGTGTACAGAATATTGTCAAATCACACTCACCATGGCGATCAGGGAGCCACCAAGATCAGACTTTCGGCTGGGTGTTTCCTCTTGCCCTTGAATATTGGCAACCGTTTCTGTCAAAAAACACCAAATCAGTATATCATTAGTGTTTCAGATAACACACACACATGGGGGGGGGGGGGGGGGGGGGGGGGGGGGGATGGGGGGGGGGGGGGGGGGGGGGGGGGGGGGGGGGGGGGGGGGGGGGGGGGGGGGGGGGGGGGGGGGGGGGGGGGGGGGGGGGGGGGGGGGGGGTGGGGGGGTACCTTTTATTGAAGCTAAAAATCAGAGGAAAAAATAAGCTAAAAAAACAGCATTACTTTATTTCTAAGAGGTGTCATCACCACCACCATTCCTCACCATGTCCCCAACTTTCTAATTCCAACACCTAACAAATCTATCCAAATTCCAAGAGCGTGAGAAAGCAAAAAAGACAAGAGAGTCTGAGAGAGAGAGACAGAGAGAGACAGAGAGAGAGACAGAGAGAGGGGAATGAATTACTGAAATTTGGTGAGGAGAAAAAAAGATGCAACGCTGTTCAAAGGCAGCAAAGCAAGAAAGATCTCATGAGGGTGATGTCCCCTCCTTGATTTCCACCGCTATACACAACGAGAAAGACAAGGTGGTGAAGTTACCTTGATTGAAGATCCCACACTCTTGCTGCGGGCTGTGATTGCGAACAGACTGATGGCTGGCCTTGAGGGGTGTGGTCTCAGGGGGGGGAGTGGAGGATGCCGCAGCACGCAGGGCAGCCACTTCTTCAAGCTGCTGCTTCAACATCTTGCACTTCTCCATCTCTGGCACTAGTGGCAGTGTCTGAATGTGTGCCTTCAGCTTGCTGATCTCTCCCTCCGTCGTCACCTCGTTGGAATCATCAGAGCGGGCTGAAAAGGTCATCGATGGGACTGAACACAGTCACCGACGCCCCCCTGGCGGGGGTGCAAGATCCGCTTGCTTCATCAACATGTCTTGTTGCTGTACGGAGGAACAGGTTGACATCGACGCTGAACTCGCTGGGGATGTGGAAGATCTGGACGCTGTTCTCGATCATGAACTTGACCACCGCCGTAGCCGGTTGTAGGGCACGGTTGAAGAGGATGGGGTCTAGCTGTACTTGTTTGCTGCAAAGCAGGGGGGGGGCGAAGAGCTTGGCCAGGCTGTGGAGTCCATCAGGTTGGCGCTTTCCTCCGCCACTGAGTGCAGCAGGCCCAGCAGGCGCTTGAGGATCAGCACATTGTAGTTGGGCAGGTGCAACATCAGCAGCTGCATCACACGCAGACAGCGCTGTTCAGCCGTTTCCACACCATTGGGGCCCAGACCTGATGGAAAAAACAAAACGACAAAACGGTTATCCAGGGAGAAGGGGAAGGGAAGATGCCAAACAGAAAAACAATCAGCTTCAGAGGTCTGTTCTGCCCCTGTAGTGACCACATTCAAGACCTGTAACTCCAAACTGATGTTGCTTGTAGGTTTGAGGCATACAACCAGCGAGGCTTTTTGGAGTTATTTTCTTGTGACTGACTAAAGTTTATGAGAGAAAGTTGTTCTTGATCAGCTCTTTGACTATTTAAACACACACTCTTTGCTCTGCCCTAACCAGTCTACTTACCAACCCTTGCACAGTACCGAGACGGCACTGATCAAAATCACCAATGATATTCTGTTGCCCTGGATTGTGGCGATGTATCTTTGTTGACTTTGCTTGACTTAACTGCAGCTTTTGACACTATTGATCATTCTCTCCTTGTTCACACACTCCATTGCCATTATCATTTTTATGGCATTTCTGGAATAGCCTTGTCTTGGTTTCAGAGCTACTTAAACCGCACACAGTCTGTCATCATAAACGACTCCTTATCTAAGGCAGAACCATTATCTTTTGGCATACCCCAGGGCTCAGTATTGGGTCCTGTCCTATTCATTATGTATAGAAAACCTCTCCATGCTCTTATTGAACGACAGTCCACCTCTAACTTGTCATATGCAGATGACACCCACTTCACTGCTCTTGTCAGCCAGGGAAATAGTGGAAATAGATAAAAATATACAGAATATGCAAAATTGTATTAGTCAGGTAAAATCTTGGATGACTAAATATAAACTGAAGTTAAATGATGATAAAACTGAGGCACTTCTCATCCACTCGAAGAAATCCTTCTTACACTGTCGTAAACCATCCAATATTCATATTGGAAACTTTGATATTGTGCTCTCCCCTTTTGCACACAACCTAGGATTTATTATATCTGATGACTTATCACTTGATAAGCACACATCGCACATTTGCAAATCAGCTCATGCAGCTCTATGCCAGATTAGTTCTATTCATCACTACCTCACAATAGCAGCAATAAAAACATTAGTCTGTGCCTTTGTCCTCTCAAGACTTAATTATTGCAACACCCTTTTTGCGGGATGCCCTAAAAGATCTATAGATAAGCTACAAAAGGTGCAAAATTCAGCTGCAAGACTAGTATTTAAGGCTAAAAAAAGAGATCAAATTACACCTTTGTTACAAACCCTACACTGGTTTCCAACTGAAGTACGCATTCAGTGTAAGCTATCCCTCCTTGATTCAACGCCTTCTTTCTTGCGCTGAACACAGAAGCGATCAAAGCTAAGTGCATTTTTCGTTATTTGTTTCATTTTTGTTGCACCTGAAGAAGACCCAAGAGGTCGAAACATGTTGTGGTTTGTCTTGTGACTCGTTTGTCCACGTTTCTCTGGGCGGTTCGCTGACATTTATTTAAGATTTGTTTGGATTTCCGCCTGCAGTCGTTTCACTTTGCAACTATATCCCTCCTTTGCCACGATTTCTTCTCAAAGTCTTCTCCAGCTCATTTTTCTGATCTGCTGTCCATTTACTCACCATCCCGACCACTCCGTTTCGTCTACAGATCATGTGACTTTGTGCTTCTGAGATCATGTGACTTTGTGCATTCTGGACTCGCACTAGGACTTTTGGCGAACGTTCTTTTTCATTTGCTGCCCCAAGACAATGGAATTCATTGCCCAAATCTATCCACTATGTTCAGTCAAAATCATCTTTTAAAAAGGCATTAAAAACATAATTTAAATTGCATTATGATTCCAAATAAACACGCGTCTTTCTTAATGTCCTTGTTTTTGAAACAAAACATTAGGTAATCAATCATTTTATATCTTGTCATATGCTCTGTGTGTGCGTGTGTGTGTGTGTGTGTGTGTGTGTGTGTGTGTGTGTGTGTGTGTGGGTGTATTGTGTGTGTGTTGAACGGGTTGTCCTTGTTGACATATCGTTTTACAAATGAGCTATAAATCTTATATGTGAATTTTATTGTTCTAATTTGCTTGTTCATTTTAAATACTTTACGTTATTGTTCATAGTGATATAAGCTTAAATATACTTTGTGTATGTTGTACTTCTTTATGTTTTCATGTAAAGCGCGGTCAGCACGGTCGTAGACCACGAAACCGCCCTATAGAAAGTCTGCACATTATTATGATTATTATTATTATGGGAGAAAAAATTAGCTTCCTGGATTAGCATGTAACACTGAAACACTGAAACAGTTCACACTGTCAGGTACAATCATAAGGAAAGGGCAGCCACTCTCCTTGCATCTTGATCCACCTCAATAAAAAAAAAAAAAAAAAAAGCTGATACAAAATCAGAAACAGTCACGTTAACAGCTGATCTTCTGATGCTTTCGCCAATCTTTTTTCCCCCTGTCCCTTAATCAACCAGTACAAGCAAACATGCATGTTCTGACTGACATATCTATCTGACCTGACCTATCATGGCTTGAAACAGCCATCTGTCCGACTGTCCAGGACGACTGGAGCTTCTGGCAGATTGGTACAAATGCTCTTTCCACTTGTCCACTGGGCAGCCAATGGTGACCATGGATGGAAGGTGATTAGAGATATAGTCAGCTCAATGCAGACCCATCACACACTTCCCTCCGCTCCTTTCTGCTGTCACACACTCCATCCTGCTCCCCCCCACCCCCTCCCCCAACACACACAACCCTCTCCCCCTCCACTGTTTCTTGGGAGGAACACCAGGCGAGCCTATTTTCACCATTTAGACAAAATTTCAGCTGCACTGCGCTTGTTCAGTGCAGAAACAACAAATCTACCTCTACTACTCCTTTTACTTTTTAGTGTAAGCAGACAGAGGACAGAGACTGAGAATAGCATGGAAGGTATATAGTCCCACTTTGGTCCAGAAATGTACACTATAAACATTGTATTCCACATTTTTTTTTTTGTTTTTGTTTTTACATTCCAATGCAGAGTGGGTCACATTTTTCCATACATTACATACTCTAACTAGTCTAAGTCATATGACCAGGAGAGTGATTGTTCTTCAGCCTCATGCCTTATTTTTTCGCTCTCAAACCCTCCCTACATGTGTGCTGAGCATGCTATCCTTGAATTTTGTCTGCTGATGTCAAAACACCACAGATGGTCATTTTCTTTAACTGTCTCTTTACCTAAGGAGGGAGTGTGTCTGAGTCTCTGTACTTAAGGAGGGCAAGTAGAAAATCGGGTGGACAAATAAGACTCCTTCATATATAGTTGTCCCCAGGATAACAATGACAACAGGAAAAACAAAAATTTACTTTGGGCTTTCTAGCCCTGCATGCGAGTCTTAACCATCTGGTTCTCAATCCACCGATCTGCACATCCTTCCACCCAGTGTACCTGCTCTGTTTGTCTCAATGTCTGTATCTGCTGATCAGCCATTTCAAGATTCCCAGCTATTAGTCACACTGTAGTAAAAAGACTTAACAGGGTATTTAGTGGAAAAGACCCCCAAACATTTCACAGCACAAAGATCCATAATGCAACAGTTTACTCTTCAATCAAGCTTGTCCTTCAATTTCTCACACAATTATCTTCAGGGTCTGCATCTGGGTCACAGGATCTTCAACTCTTGTTCTGTTGTCCTTTTTAAGTTCTGCTGCAATATACACATCCTGCTGTCTGTCCCCTGACATCTGATAAAGGGCACTGTCCTTAGAAACATTCTGGGGCAAGATAGCACTCTCTGGTCATTCCCACATTCAGACATTTTGCACTGTGTTAGTCCTACCACTTTCTGTTCCAGTCTCCTGGATCCTCTCCAGACATCCTGTTCCCAAAAGAGCGCTTTCACAGCATTTTCCACATAGACCTAATTTTGATTTCAAACGGTTAATTCTGAGACGGCCCTGGAACAAAGTGCTCTGTCTCGATCAGCAAGGTTAACTGTCTTGAGTTTTCACCATCGATAAACTTTCCTTTGAAAGTGATCGGCTCATGCTGAACTGCATAGCAGCATTGCATTTTCTTTGACTTTTAACTTCCCAAGTCCAAAATAATTTGAAATGATGATGTAGAATATGAATGTGTTAAAAAAAAAGAACCCCAAAAGACCAAAAAAAAAGTATATCTTCTGCTGACAAAAAAGGTTCAATCATGAATAGAAAAAAAGGACTAGAAGCTACCTTCTGCTGCAAATAATTCAACTCCAAAGGCTGCTAGCAATCCTAGGTTCACACATTATGTCTCGAGATGCACTTAAACCCGTGTCTGTATCTATATACATCTATTGATCACTTTCCTACCAATCGCATTTAGTCAACCTTCTATCCGTTGGCTAAGACTTGCCTTTGTCCCTCTTGCATGTAAATTGCCAACAAATTTGACTGCGACACTGAACTGCACAGAGAACCATGTCCTATTCCAAAGATCTGACCGATGTAAGCGTTTTCTCAAGTTGTATAGTTTGCAATGAAAGATCTGCTTTGAGATATCCTTCTCAGTTCTGGTGGTTTCTAAATAAAGAGATCTATGCTGAAGGTAGTTACACACACTCTCTCAATGAAAAAGAAGAGTAAAGGACACAGGAAAAGGGTGGGAGAACAGAGAAAGAGAGAGAGGAAGGTGTGTAGGGGGGGGGGGGAGAACAGGATTGAAGAGGGGGAGGGAGGGAAGGAGGGAAAAGAGAGGGAGGGAGAGAGAGGCTGGGTGTGGGTGTGTGTGCGCATGAGAGAGATAAGAGAGAGAGAGAGAGAGAGAGAGAGAGAGAGAGAGAGAGAGAGAGAGACAGACAGACACAGACAAAGAGAGAGAGAGTGAGAGGCTTGGTATGTGTGTGAGAGAGGGAGGGAAAGAGAGAGAGGTAGATGGAGAGAAAGACTTTCAAAGAGGCAGAGAGAGAGAGCAAGGCAGATGGAGAGACAAGAGGCATAGAGAGAGACTGGGTATAAGAGGTTGAGGGTGTGTGAGGCACAGAAAGAAGAGAGAGAGAGAGAGAGAGAGAGAGAGAGAGAGAGAGACGAGAGAGATAGAGAGAGACAGAGACAGAGAGACAGACAGAGAGGGAGGGAAAGGACAGAGAATAAAAAAAAGAAAAGCCCAGTGAATGAATGGAGCACAGCCAATGAAAAGAAAAGCATGAGCTCACTGACCAATGGCTTGCTTGAAGGCTTCCAAGTGCTTGGCCAACAGCAGAGGCTCGGGCATGTCACCCAGCAGCTGCTTGACCACGGTGGCCCGGTCATCATGGGTGGTGTAGAGGGCCAGGTCCATGCTGCAGTCCTCCAGGACCCTCTGCTTCAGCTCTTTGGTGCGCGCACAGTTGCCCGACTTGCGGAACACCCCCTCCACCTTCAGTTCACTGGCGCTGCTGAGCGAGACCAGCAGCTTGCTGATGGCGCTCACCATTTCTGGTTTGACCGTGGCGGCGCCAGCGTTCTGAGCATTCCTTTCACCGCGGGATCTGCTCCTCGCGGTTTTCAAGGGGGACGCGAGTCTGCGGAGAGAAGCCTTGGTGAGGCTGGCGATGGAACTCTTGTCCTTGCTGATGCCGTTGATGAGTTCATCCAGTTTGTTGTCATTGAGGTCAAGGCGGCGACAGAGATGACAGGTGACCAGTTCCTCATAGATCTCTGGAGCTTGGGTCTTCAGCAGCTGAGCACGGTGGTGTGCCGAGGTTTCTCTCAAAGGGGTGGAATTCATCCTGCTGGGCTCACTAAACGTTCTTCAGCCTCACTCATTCACCACCTGGGGACATCACCACATGTATACATGTTGTTTGCAAACTCTCAGCGTACAAGGCAGAAAAAACAAACAAACAAACAAAAAACCAATTAACAGATACCCTCCCCTCGCCTGCCAAAAAAATAAATGAATGAAAATTAATGTAAAGCAGGATGTCAGACACATCAACATTCAGTTTTTCACATAATTATGTTACTTGTGAATTCTACAGCGTCGTTTTTTTTTGCATAAATGGGCACAAGCTGTGTAAGTCTACTGACCACTGTGAACATCACTTTAATACTCTGCGTCAGCCAACAGTTTTCAACGGCATGAGGAGATGAGGAGGACCAGCTGTGGTGGTGAAAGTTCAGAATGATGTGACCTACCCAAGACACACTGTTCTACACAAAAACACAATCTACTTTTTAAACCTATTTGAAATACCTTCACCGGTTAACATGGAAAAAAAAACGAATGAAAATTTGTTTCCCTTTCTGCCTGCAGTCACTCATTTTGCAACAGACGACTTGGTCTTCTCGCCATAGCCCCTGTACAATAACAACATACATGTTGCCAGACTTAACGGTAACTAGTTCTACTTTTAGGTTGCAAAGCTTTCAAGGGTGTTAAGTTACTGCAGAGGTGAAATGTTCCCAAGGAATGGGGGCTGGGGTCCAGTATTGCTCAGTTCCTCAGGCAATAGCCCACTCAGGGCGTCTGGGGGAGGGTGATAGGGTGGGGGGCTTAGCCTCTCAGAGGCCTTTGAAGGGCTTCCAACTGGTTCTCCTATTTGATGCCAGCACTTTCCTTTGAAAGCTGGGTATGTTCATATCATAATCAGCGACTGACACAGAACTGAATCACATGGGACAGCAGCAAAGGCATGAACATACATACTTTTCTTGGAATCTCAGTCTACAACACCAAGATGTCAAAAACAAATCCACAATTAAAAAAAAAAAAAAAAAAAAAAAAAAAAAAAGAAGAAAACAAAACTATGATGAAAACCTAAAATATTTGACAACAAACATGACACACATGCGTACACACACACACACACACACACACACACACACACACACACAACATAAACAGTATTCAACATTTTGTGGTCATTTTCAGAACCATCTGATATCCCATCCACCAAACAGTAACAATAAACAAACAAAAAAAAATCCATACTAAGATTTTACGACTGGCTGACTTCCTCTCCCTGGCAAAAAAAAAAACAACAAAAACCCCAACTAAACAAACATAACAGTTTCATCCAGGCAACAGTGAAATTGTTCGCACTGTGCATACTGACTACCCATAGCCGCTCCTGTTCACAGGACAAGCCTCAAGCTAGAGTCCTGAAGAGCTCACATGGTGTCCACACTGCGATCTTGGACTTCTCCAAGGCCTTTAACACCGTTCCCCCCATGACCGACTACTCCATAAGCTGTCCCACTATGGCATCAATGGCCCCATCCATACCTGGCTGAAGTGGTTGAGGGCACCTCATCAAATTCTATGACAATGGATTCTGAGGTCCCGCAGGGTACCGTGTTAGGCCCACTCTTGTTCCTGTGCCACATCAACGACCTCCCCAGAGGCAGTCAAATCCCAAGTGCGACTCTTCGCAGATGACTGCCTCATTTTATAGGAGATCAACGACTTCAGCGACCACCTCACCCTCCAAGAGGACCTGAAGAGTCTGGAACAGTGGGCAGAGCGATGGGGCATGCGTTTCAACACCACAAAATGCTATGTCATGAGCCTGGTGTGGAGTCCTGCAACCTCCTCCTTCTACTCCCTTGAAAACACAATTCT
>JADBJO010001109.1:35000-57500 GCA_016801955.1 Conus betulinus
CTGACCAACACACAGACTTTTATAGCGGTCTCTTCCCCCAGCCGAACCCTCAGGCACGGGAGCTCCCACAAAAGGCAGCAATGTTTACTCAGACGGCCGGCACTCTCACTGGCTACCAGCCCCGTGACTGAGGCTTTTGACTGAGAGAGAGAGAGAGAGAGAGGGGGGGGGGGGGGGGTCGTAACCCGGGACCAGGGAGGGACTGCCCACCTGCAGCTGGGGTCCAGGCTAACAATGGGCAGCTGATGGCTTTGCCACGCGAGTGTTATCATGAGAGGGAGGGAGGGCCACCACAAAGATTTCACAGTTCACCCATCCTCCAACACAGTGAGGAAGATCACTGTGTAATAACCTATGCCGGTGAGAGCGGGGGGGGGGATGGAAAGAGAGAGGGAGGAGGGGGGGGGGGGGGGGGGGGGGGGGGGGAGGGGAGAGGAGGATGGGGGGTCAACAACTGCCGCCGGACCTAAGACCTGTCACAAGACAATGTCGTGGAAGAAGGGCAGAGAGTTCCTAATTTTGTTTTGACAGCGCTACTCGCTTGCCTACCCCCCCCCCACCCACACACACACATACCACCCTCCCTACCTACCTATTAGCTGAAGACTCCAACGGTGTTATCCGTTTTGTTTTCGGCTTTGTTTTCGTTTTGTTTTTTCTCTGTGACGGAAACACCATGATCAATACAGCTACGCTCTAAAAAAAAATCTCATGATACAAACAATAGTAATATCTAAAGAAAACTTAATCGCTGAGCCAAGGGGGGGGGGGGGGGGGGGGGGGGGGGGGGGGACGGGCGGCGGCGGCGAAAATCTATTTCATGACAAGTGTCAACCTTCGTCGTTTGAAGACAGACTGAACTGACTGTCAAATCGACCAGTTCTATCTTGTGCTGGAAGTTTTTTTGGTTTTTTTTTTTTTTTTGTTTTGTTTTGTCAGAAAATGTTTTGGGCGACGTGTTTGGGGTTAACTATCGCTGGAGGGGCAAGAGAAAACCACATCTGACATGCGTGGCCCAAGCATCCGGCGTGTGTGCAGTTGACAAGAAGAAGGGAAAGAGACTATGGCCGTTTGGAATGGAACTTCGTAGCGTCAGCGTTTTACGCAACACGTACACACTCACATGCACATTAGCACCACACAGCACACGCCACGCGCGCGCACGAATTTCGTGTTTTTATGATCATAGTCAGGGCTGGGAGAAGACTTTTTTTTTTTTTTTTTAATAGCCATTCGGGCTGCAACATAACAAACTCCATTAGGACCGCTACAGTTTAAACTTGCCCGAAATTTCAAGCATATTCACACACACACACACACACACTCTCTCCTCTCTCTCTCTCTCTATAGAGATGTCAGAAATTTCAAAATCGATAGCAAACCGAGTTCGACAGATTTAGCCCGCGCGCGGCGCGCGCGTGCGCGCACGACCACACTATCCGGCCAAAGTAGCACCACTTTCGCTCTGAGCCGTGCAATTGTAAAAATAGAATTTCAATATGTATTTTAGTGGTATTTATTCATTTATTTATTTAATTATTTCAATGATACAGACGCTGCGAGTCCGATTCTTGCCACGGATCGCCTGCTTTCTGTCCCCATGTTTGATTACGGGTTTTTTTTTTTTTTTTTGTTTTTTTTTTTTTGCGTTGGTTGTTGTTTGTTATAAAGACGCTGTAAGACCGTTTCTTGCCACGGATCGCTTGCGCTCGGTCTCCACGTTTGATTACTGTTCTTTGTTTGTTGTTTTTTGCTTTTGTTTATTTGCTTTCCTTTTCCTTAAAGGTTTGCAGAGATGTTTTTCATCGTTATGATGGAATGAAGAAGACTCAGTGGCAACGCTAGCGGCAACAGGGCGGCACGGGCAATAACAATCAGAGGTCCACGGTCAAATTATGAGCCGGCCCTCACGACATGGACATTGACATGGGATGGGCATGAGGCGACTGAAGTGGACAAGCCCTAACAGTCCGGCCGACCACACACGGCCTCTTCAGGGCTGTCAAGCTCACGCCTACAGGAAACCCGTCATCGTCTTGAACATGTTCAATAAAAAAAAAAAAGAAGGAAAGATTGAATGAAAGTAGAAGAAAAAAAAGGGTAAAAAGAGAAAAAAAAGCAAAGAAAGAAAAAAAAGA
Source organism: Conus betulinus (assembly GCA_016801955.1). Lineage (NCBI taxonomy): Eukaryota > Metazoa > Mollusca > Gastropoda > Neogastropoda > Conidae > Conus > Conus betulinus. The sequence continues at coordinate 37,139 of JADBJO010001109.1, forward strand.
AAAAAAAATCAGACCCCTGGAAAAAGAAACAATAAACGCAATCAGTGCTGCCTTGAGAGCGCACAGTATCCCCTTTGGGTTTTCACTCCCAAATTTAAAAGAAAAACCGTGTCAAAAATATAAATAATAAAAAAAAAAAAGGAGAAAGAGAGAGAGAAAAAAAAGTACTTGCCACAAACGTAAAATGAATGTCAAATGGGCAGAGAGTCACTACTGAATGGACAGCTGGTGACCACACTGGACAGGCGTGTCCTTGTCACCACCTAGTCCCAACACACAACAAAAACCTCTGGCCTGTCCATGAATTGTCGCCAGAGAAAAATGTAAAAAAAAGATTTCTCAGAAACGAGAGAGAGGAGAGAGAGAGAGAGAGAGAGAGAGGAGAGAAGAGAGAGAGAGAGAGAATGGCTCCGCAAAAGCAGAACGACACAGTGGTCAACAGCTGGGAAAAAAGTCGAGCTAAAGAGACTGACAGAAAAGAGGAAAAAATACTGTCAGAGCTTCCTTAAGGGCAGGGCAACTTGTTTGTACTGTAAACACTTCAACCTCCACATGGGGAGCGCGCGCGCGCGCGCATACACACATACACCACAGAGAGAGAGAGAGAGAGGGGAGAGAGAGAGAGAGAGGTGGGAATTTAGGCTGAGAAGGATGGGGATGTTGTGGGGGGTGGGTTAAAGACTGACGAAAGAACAAAGACACGTGAGACAAGAGTTTTCTTAGAAAGAAAACAGTCCAGCTCGCGCGCGCGGAGAGGTGGGGGATGGGGGGCAGTCGATAGAGATGGCCAGCCAATAATATTTGGCTTTGACGACGACGAGTCACAGATGGGACCAATCATCACTTTGCCCCAAGTCAAGCTGAACTGCAGTGATCAGAAAAGTGACACGACTCGTTCTGCTAATAGTATTAACAGCTGAAACTGCCCAAAAAGAGACGGTGGAGCATCGAAGGGAGGTAAAAGAAGGTGTCCGCCGGCAGTGACGTCATGATGGATACACACAGAGGACGGTGGCGGGCTCGTGGATGACAACTGTCGCGTCGGCCAAGGAAACACCATCATTAGCGGCTGGAAACACTTGGACGCCAGTGTTTGTCCTCAACGCCAGACACAAAATCTTTGTTCGATGTTCGCCGGGGGCATGCAACGCGGATTACTTGGAGGGCTTTGTGTCCTTGCGCTCTCTCTCTCTCTCTCTAATCTCTCTTCTCTCTCTCTCTCTCTACGCGCGCGAGCCGCTGAAAGGTTTTTCTCTTATTTGTCTATTATGACTTTGGTCCTTTTCATGTTTAGTTCACTTGCAGTCGAGTAGTAGTTTCATACCTTCTTTCTTTCTTTTCTTTCGTCTTCTTTTTTTCAAAAAGTTTTTCAAAATCAACCCTTGACGACACAGGAAAGAAAAAAAAAAGCTGTGTGCTTAACCGTTTACCTCTTACAAAAAAAAAAAAAAAAAAAAAAAAAAAGTTTGTCAATTCTGTGTGTGGGTGTGGTGTGTGTGTGTGAGAGAGAGAGAGAGAGAGAGAGAGAGAGATAGAGAAGAGAGACAGAGAGACACGGAGAGAGAGACAGAGAGTCACATTCATACAGAGAGAGAGAGACTGACAGACAAGAGAAGAGATCGAGCAGAGAGAGAGGAGAGACTGCCCATGGGGAACCGAAAGACAATTTGAAAAGGAGGGGCTAAGAGAGTGGAAAGTTGTGAACGTCTCTCAAGGGCTGAAATGAAGGACGTTCCTCAGAGGACATGGAGCGACGACAGGGTCCCCAAGGCAGACAAGAGAGAGACAGGGATAGAGACCCACCCCCCCCCCCCCCCTCACCCCCCCCCCCCACCCCCATCGACGGGTGTGAGGCCTCGGGACACTGTTTCAACCTTTCCACGATCCACAAACACTCGGTGAATAAAGCTCTGGGGGCACACAGACGTCGCCCAATCGGTTCAAACATCGGATTCACCGTCCACCAAATCCCCTTGGGTTAGCAAACGTGTAAGCAGCCTAATTCTCCCGGCCCTTTACGACTACACCAAACGTGTGGACAACGCAGCTGGAGCCCGGTGTTGATGTTAGATAGACTTCCCTGCCACCCCAACCCCCCCCCCCCCACCCCCCCCTCTCTCTCTCTCTCTCTTTCGGGTGGAGACAGTTTCCACGCTGAAGATGACTGAAGCTTCCTTGTCCTCTTAACTCCAACGTCTCTCCAACCCAGCGCAGTGTGTGTGTTGTGTGTGTGTGTGTTGTGTGTGTGTGTGCGTGCGTGTGTGTGTGTGTGTGCGTGTGCCGTGTGTCGTGCGTGACGTGTGTGTGTGTGTGTGTGTGTGTGTTGTATGTGTGGTGTGTAAGTCCAACGGTGGCTCCAGCAGAGGTCCATACCAATATGAGAAACACCGGGCAAGCTGAACCATGCCTTTTGTTGCGTCCCTGGCCTTTGTTGTCTATTTCATCTGACATTTGACCTTTGCACCGCCTGAAAAGCATGGGTGGGTCGTTTCCAGTCCAGCCTGGCTCTGTGGCCTGAAATACGGGGGCATGACAGCGTCAAAAGACGATGGAAGCCGTTTCCCTGGAAGAAAATAGCGGAAATACCGAAAACAGGAATAATCGGGCGTTATGCCCCGTGGAGCACCGTTTCCCCTCTGTTTTCCTTAATCAAGAGAAAAAAATGTCTCCCCCCCCCCCCCCCCCCCCCCCCCCCCCCTATTTCTCTCTCAGGATCACGGTCATTCCGCCCCTGTTTTCCTGAGGATAATGACAATTATCATCCCCGTGTTCTGACTGACGGAAACGGGTATGATTTCCGGGGAAAGGGCGGCATGTGGGATACCAGTTACGACAGTTACCTTCCCTGACGAGTGCATGCACACTGGTATCTCTCACTGGCCAGTACTGCGCGGACGACCTGCCGGCTTGATGAGGGGGGAAAAACGTTGCAAAATCCCTAGGATCAGAATGGCTTTCCCCTATTGATGCTGTCTTCCTTTAGGTAATCCAGGCTTCCCCATGATCACCATAAGAGTAACAGTGATTATAGCTGTTCTCTCGGGAAAACAGGGGAAAAGAGTCATTAACCCTAAGACAAACAATTGTGTGTACTCAGGAGGAGAACAGCGTAACCTGCCTGAAAGGTAATGCCCGTTTTCCTCAGCAACAAAAGGGAAGACAGACACTGCCGGCCTGTGGAGCTACCATTATCCCCCCACACAAAGATGATACTTGTTTCCTCAGTTAAAAATCATGGTAAGACAGACATTCTAGGCCTATGAAGCTACTATTATCCCATACACAACAATACTTGTTTTCCTCAGTACTAAAAACAGGGAAGACAGACACTGTCGGCCTGTGGAGCTACATTTTTTTATCCCACACACCAAAGATGATACTTTACTTCCTCAGCCAAAAAAAAACAGGTAAGACAGACTTCATCGGCTTATGGAGCTACTAGTATCCCATCACATAAGGATACTACCTGTTTTTCCTCAGCGAAAACAGGGAAGACAGATATAAACCGTTTATGGAGCTATTGTTATCCTTTACACAAAGGTTACCACCTATTTTCCTCGGTAAAAACAGGTAAAACAGAGACTGTCGGCTTATGGAGCTTCTATTATCCTATCACCAAAGGATAATACTTGCTTTCCTCAGCAAAAAAACAGGTAAAATTGGACACTGTCGGCTTATGGAACTACTATTATCCCATACGGCAAAGGATAATACCTGTATTCCTCTGTAAAAACAGGGAAGACAGACACTGTCGGCTTATGAAGCTATTAACCCATACACAAAGGATGATACCTGTTTCCTCAAGGAAGACAGACATTATCGGCTTATGGAGCTACTATTGTCCCCATACAGAAAGGATAATACTTGCTTTCTTCAGCAAAAACAGGAAGATAGATATTATCGGCTTATGGAGCTAATATTATCCCATACACAGGATAATACCTATTTTCCTCAGTAGAAAAACGATACGACAGACACTATCTGCTTATACGGAGCTTAGAATTATACCACACATAAAGGATAGTATAAAAAAAAGTGTCAATACTTATTTCCTATTGTATATTAACCACACCTTTGGGCATCAAAAAAAACAAGGAAGGCAGACATTATCGCGTATGAAGCTACAATTATCCCATACACAAAGGATAATATCCCGTCTTCCTCAGTAAAAACAATGTTAAGACAGGCCATATCGGCTTATGGAGGCTACTTTATCCTACACACAGGTATAATACAAAAAAAAGTAACAAAAAAAGTGTCACGATACCTATTTTTCCATTTTATTTAACATACTTTTTTGCTCAGCAAAAACAAGGAAGGCAGGACATTATCGGCTTATGTCGCTACAAATATCTCATACACCAAGGATGATAACCCGTCTTCCTCAGTAAAAACAAGTAAGACAGGCACTGTCCGCTAATGAAGCTACTATTATCCCATACACAAAGGATGATACCCGTTTCATCCTCAGCAAACAGGGAAGGTAGACATTATCGTGTTTGTGGTGCTACTATTATCCCGTACACAAAGGATACTACCTGTACTACTTTTTTTTCCCCCAGTAACAAGAACAAAGGAATACAGACATCATCGGCTTATGGAGCTACTATTACCCATAACAAAAGGATACCTGTTTTCCTCGTTTAAAAAAAAGGGAAGATAGGACTTTGTCGGCTTTGAAGCTTCTACTATCCCATACACAAAGAATAATACCTGTTTTTCTCTCCCCAGTAAAAACAGGGAAGACACACATTAGCGGCTTATGGAGCTACCACATCCTTATCCTTTACACAAAGGATAATACTTGCTTACTCCTCAGTACCAAACAGAGGACGGCAGACATCATCGGCCTATGGAGCGGACTGTTATCCAATACACGAGAAGAATAATACCCGTCTTCCTCAGAAAACACAGGGAAGACAGAGAGTTTTTATCGGCGTATGGAGCTACTATTATCCCATACACCAAGGCATCGATAACAGTGGGGGGCCGTACTTAAAACAAAGACATATTAATGGCTTGTTTGCGTGACTACTATCTAAAAGTAATTTAAAGTTTTCATCCTTATGAGACTCCACAGCGTCCAAATCTCCACGGAAAAGAACTGTCCCAAAACAAATGGAAGAAGGGGAACACAAACACGAGGTGGGCACGATAGTAGAACCCTCGATCTCTTGGGAGTCTCCTCCTGTTTCAATCGGTTGTTCCAACAGTTAACACCAAAATAACTCATATGTCTGCTTTTAAACACTTCACAAACTGTCCCGCGCGGCCGTGCGAGATGACTAGATCGCGAGATGAACGAGATCTCTTCTTCATTTCGGGTATTACACACGGAACTCATGACAACACATTCAAAAAAAAAACAAAACAAAACAAAACAAAACAAAGAGAAGAGAGAGTAGCGTAATGTGTGTGTGTGTATGCGCGCGCGCTTGTTTTGAGGAGAGAGAGAGAGAGATGAGAGAGAGAGAGAGAGAGAGAGAGAGAGAGAGAGACAGACAGACAGACAGACAGACGACACAGACAGGCAGGACAGATTAGACAGCCAGAGGATCCAAATGAGGCCAGACCACTTTATACAACGTCTGCATCGCTGACATCTTGGGGGAACGGTGACACGTCGTTTCAGCGAGATCGATGACAAGAAAACAAACAAACAAAAAAAAAAAGAAGTCGGTGAGCATGAACGAGTTTCAAAGTGTCAACAGAAAGCCGTAGCCAACGAGGTCATCAAATTGACCGAAAGCAAGCACGTATAAAGCTGCTCTCCCAATGGCCAGAAATGCACCACAAACACCACACACACAACGACTCTCCAGGCCTCTCTCTCTCTGTCCTGACAGGCACACCCCTATCGAAACGCTGCACCTTATCTACCGTGTCTACCACCACGTCACAGACAAGCACTAGGCCTATCTCCCAAGCTCAGAATCACAAGACAAGCGGACTACACGATGCACCTATACTATATTCTCCTCAGGTCGTACAACAGTCCTCTTTGACCTCCGCTCTCACCGCTTGCTCCGGGGATACGATCTGGCCGAGGAGAACTGCTGTCCTCATCCGGTGGAGGCATCTGTAAAACGCGCAGGACCCACGACAACCTGCCTCACAGCCACAATCCTTGACGACGTTACTGATAAACTACCTGGCTTCCGTCATGCCTTCGAGGCCAACTCAACCTGCTCTGATGCCTGTCGTGGAAAGCAGCTTTGTCAGAGATTGGAATACTTGACGACCTACGTGAGTCTCCTTCCAACTTAATATCCGATTCGAACCGTGGACACTTAGCTTCTACCCTCATGATAACCTATCTTGATCTTGTGAACAGGCTACAGTTGATAGGGGGTACGGCTGACGTCCCTGTCTTGCAGAGAATGTGCGGGCTTCACTATATTCCGCACTCCAGTTCTGACAGAATAATAGCTGCAATAAACAAAGGGATATGAGACGACGATGACGCTACAGTGACGTCGATACGGCCGTGAGATGTGAGCCGCTGCGTGTTGCCCCATCCGCCAGGTCGTTGTCGCTGAGTTGCCTATGTGGTGTTGTGTGTGTGTGTTCCAGACATGACGAGGACGTGGTCGATCCTTCAGTGGCTGATATGGCCCGCGTAGCAACAGGTCAATGGACGTTCCGCTTCATACCAATCAACAGAAAAGTTTAGGTCATTGGCGAATAGCGTAACCCCCCCACACACACACGCCCCCAACCCTCACCCCACTTGTGTAGTGTGTGTGTGTGTGTGTGGTGTGTAAGGGGGTGCAAGTGCGTGCGCTTGCAAGCAGTGTATATAGAGAGAGAGAGAGCGTCTGAGAGAGAGAGAGAGAGAGAGAGAGTGTGTGTGTGTATGTGTGGCGGGGGGGGGGGGTGGGGGGGGGGGGGGGGGGGGGTTGGGGGGGGGGGGGGGGGGGGGGGGGGGGGGGGGGGGGGGGGGGTTTCTGACCAGCTTCGTGGAGTTCAGCCATTTCCATATGCCACACAATGTTTTATATCAATATTGAAAGCTTCTGTATAATAATGCAATAATGTGTCGTGCCTTTACATGTTACATCATAGGACCAACAAGTGTCATTCTTGGTCATTGTACACATGCACTTCCCTCAGCAAAACCCAGACCTTGTTTCCAAAACCGTAATCACTGAAGATCACTATTCAAGATCTAAAAATATTTTTTTAATCACTTTTTGATTGTCCAGTTCCAAGCTCTTCCAAGAGCTGGGTCCGTTTTGCTGAGTGAGCTAGTCCTGTTTCAGCCAGGAAGTGTCAGTTCTGAGGTTCCCCTCCACCAACGCCATTAAACAGGAGACAGCCGTAAAACGCCCCGTGTTGAAAGGGGGCCAGGCAACGGACCGGCGGAAACCCCTTCACCTGTCAAGGCAAAACCATTCGCCTTTCCTTTGACTTCAAACCTCGCCCTCACGGAACAGCACATCGTTAAAACCCCTCCCCAGCCAGGCGACTGAGCCTGGAGGCCGGCCGGTTTCCGATTGCACCCCGCCTCACTCCCGCTGGACCCGGGCTAACGAGCAGCCTTACGCAAAGTCCATTACCCGGCCGTTACGGCGCCTCCACCTCCTTCACGGGCCGGCCGGTCCGCAGGGAGCCATCTCCAAGACAGCTGGTTTCCGGGGGGGTGAGAGAACCATGCGTCTTGTGCTGGCCGCAGCCGAGAGAAAACCGTGTGTCTTTGTTTGCCGCCGACCATCTCCCCCCCCCCCCCCCCAGCCCCCCCCCCCCCCCCCCCCCCCCCCCCAGGGGAGCTGCCCCTGCAGTAGCGGCACAAAGGCACGAAAGGGGGTGGCAGGGGGCTTTGTTTCGGGCCTTTTCTGTTTTGCTATCCGCTCGCCGTTCGTTACTTCGGCTACGGCAACTCCTGCGCTCTCCTACCTGGCGGCAAAGCAAACAGCTGATCATAGTGGGTGGCCGTGTGGAATCGGTGTTGATGCACACATTCAGTTTAGTTGAATGTCTGAACTTGATCATCTGTGCCCCACAAAACCTCTGGTTTTCATATGGCAATAAAATACGTTCTTGTTTTTGTTCATACACTTGGACGTCCATTGTCGACGCATTGTCGATGCTGCCGGCATAGAAGCGACACGTCTGACGATGGGTTTCAGTTGTCAGTCTTTTCAACCCACCCCCCCCCCCCCCCCCCCCCCCCCCCCCCACCCCGGCTGCTTTTGGAAACCAGCGTTGGCTCCGAAATCAACCAAAACGAATGAATGTTTTACACACACACACCGCATGCACACACACATGGACGCACGCACGCACACACGCGCGCGCACACACACACAAACAGAAATGCCGGCTTTCAAACAGATTGTTTGAATGGTAATTGAAGGGGTAAAAAAGGGTTTCCGTTTGTTTTTTGCTGTACAAATTGTCACAAGATCGTGTAAGCCGTTGGCAACGCCACTAACATAAGCATTGTATTTGTATTCTCACTACATTTTGGAATGGGGACGTCGAGGGCAGGAAGGTGGGGGGTGGGTTGGAGATGGGCTCTCTCCAGAAGAAGCAGACAGAAAAGGTGGACGGGTAATGGAGGGGAGACATCTTCCTACATCATACTCAGTCCCGGAAAATAGAGAGGAGAGAGAGGAGGGCGGGGTGTGGGGGTTAGATGGGGGGGGTGGGGGTGGGGGTGGAGGGGGGGGGGGGGGGGGACGACGATACCAGAGGGGAAAAAAGCGACCAAAAACACAAAGCCTATTTACTTAGTCCTACACAAATAATCACATTTAGGAGAAGAAGAAGAGAAAGAAGAATACGAAGACGGCTCGGACCCGTTTATGGTACGTCTTCTGGACTGTCACGTCACTCGGGTTGCACGGGCAACACGCTAACCCGGCCATGCGCGATGACAGGGGCCAACCATTCCACTTGCCCCTAGGAAGTCTGGGGGGCCAATCCGGGGTCAGTGTCGCCAGGTGGCATTGCAGGGAATACCGAAGGAGAAGCGGCAGATCTCCCTTGAGAGGCACTGATGTGGAGAGGTCAGTGTCAGGCGGCACAGTCAAGCTTCCAGCCGTAAGGATGACGGCGGGTCTAGCCTGAGTCGCCGGGGAGGGGTGGGGGTGGGGGTGGGGGTGCTCCTGACAGATATGGGGCGGTCGGCGATGGAACGCTGCCTGACCGCCACAACCGTAGCCATGGGAAAACCATGTCTTCGAGTCAGATTTGTGGGCAAAATCACAGAATTCCACCGATCACCTAGCCGCACCACAGATGTGACGATTTGTAGGTGAAAGAGACAGCGATGGGGAAAAAAAGGCGAAGTTTCAACAGTCCATGTGTAATTTATTTATGCAGCTTCATTCTATTAGATGTAAATTTTGCCTTCCCCCTCCCCCCTTTCTTTTTTTTTTTCTTTCTTTCTTTTTTCTTTCTTTCTTTTTTCTTTTGATAGAGACAAGCTAGACCTGGTCCTAGAGACCATTTCTTTTGAAAGGTTAAGAGTATTTAAAAAAAAAAAGTCTTCAGCAATCATTTTTCCCTAAAGCATCAAGAATAGGCCTCTGACTGACAGTCTTACAGCCGTCCCAAATCCTTCTCTTCTCTCTCTCTCTCTCTCTCTCTCTCTCTCTTCTATAGGCATTGTTTGTCAGCCCACATGAACTTGTGGCATGACGTCAAGCTATCCCGGTAAAGCTTAAAGAAAGGAGGAACAATGCTGAGTGCAAATTTCCGCCAACTTAAAAATATGTGGGATGCTGCGTGTGTGAAAACCATCGAAAAGGATCAACTGCACACAGTAAGGTTGACATTTTGTGCGAAAAGAACAGAAAAAGAAGAAATAAAAGAGACAATTCTCAACGTACACACACAGGGGGGGAGAGAGAGTGAGAGAGAGAGAGCTCCCCTGGAGAGAGAGATGAGAGAGAGAGAGACAGACAGACAGAGACAGAGAGAGTGTGTGTCTTAAAAACGCTCCATCCTCGTCCCACCTTGGCAATTGTCCCATCTTAATATACTGAAACATTTTCCATACATCCGCGTCGATTTCAAGCATCTCAACACACACGATTTCAGTCGTTACGTTCAGCGATCCCCCCCCACCCTCCCCCCCCCTCCCCCCACCTTCCCCCAATCCCAACACCGCCTCTCTCCACCACCCCCACCACCCGTCCCTCCGCTCGTCCTCTCCCCCTCTCCTAGCTAGCTAAACTCTTTTCCTTCCTTTGCCTCCGGCAACCCCGCGGGGCGTGACTATTTCAGCTGGGCCTCTTGCCATTATCAGCAAGGACCGTCCATCACGTCGTCAGCAACCGTGCTGACAGAAACTTCCCATCGATTTCACCGACCGCCGAGCCAACCCGATGATGGGGTCAAGTTTCGTCTTCGCCGCAGCCAGCCAACTCTTGAGCTTGATGCACGCTTGCTTAATGGGCGTACAGGGAACCCCCCCCCCCCCCCCCCCTTCCCCAGCACACACACACACACACAAACATTCTTTCTATATTATATATATATAGCAGAGTTCATTTTTTGTCCAAGCTTTCGCCAAAAGGCTTCTTCAGGAACCGATGCTACTTCCACCACCGTTCTTTGCCCGTCTGATGTGAACACACACACACACACACACACAGACACACAACCACCCACCACACCAACTGTTCTTTCCCTGTCCGTGGAACGAACGCCATATCCACTTCACTTCTCTATCAAGATTATATCGTCATCCTTATGATGCATTAATGAGCCTTTAAATATCTTGGGTCTCAACACACACACACACACACAATCTCCGTGTCGTTTTTTTGCAACAGCTAACTTTTCAGTTAGTGTTTTGCTTGAAATCAGGGGTGTGTGCATGTGTGTGTGTGTGTGTGTGTGTGTGTGTATGAGAGAGAGAGAGAGAGAGAGAGAGAGAGAGAGAGAGAGAGAGAGAGAGAGAGAGAGAGAATAAATAATGGAAACTGAAAGAAAAAAAAAAAACCGACTGAATTTGACTGATTAGCTGAGAGCGCCCTGCAGAGAGATTCCAATCAGAAGTCCTTGCCCAAAACAGTCCCTTAAGCATCGAACCTACCTGTTGGCACACCTGCTCATTTCCACCAAAAACGACTCAAAATCCACCCTACCTACCTGCTGTACAGTAAAGCACGCTTCTAGGTATGGGAGTCCGTCCATCCTTTCACATACCGTCAGTAAGTGGAACTGCCTTTTCTTCCCTTCGAAAATCATTCTCCATGGTACACTTCCAAAGCCAGGTTTTAATCACACACACACCCCTTCCGCCCCCTCCAGCCCACATTCGGTCCTAGTCCCATTCCTTCACCTTTCTATTCCGCCTTTTCATTCATCGTGTGGGGCAGCTCCATCCCCCCCCCCCCCCCCCCCCCCCCCCCCCCCCCCGACGGATGATGTCATGGTTTTGTGTACAGCCGGCAACGCTTTCTCTCTGGTGCAAGGTAAGGTACTGCGCCTAATAAACTACCTGGTCGTCGACGGCAAAGGGCTATATCAGGATTATCACCGCGTTGAAGTCAGCTCACAAGCCATAACACACACACACACCACTTTAATATACACATTCTGAAAAGATACCGAAAATTTCGTTATATCTTTCTTCAGTTAAATCCCAGATGGAGAAAAAATGGCGATCTCTTTCTTATATTCAAAGATCACATCAGGTGGGACATCATTTTCCGAACAAGGTTTTCACGGAGTCTGCTGTAAAGATTCACGTCTCACATCATGCAAGTCCCAACACCCTCAGAGAACATGTTCCACTTGAGAGAGGTACATGACATGGAATGCACCACGGAGCTGCTTCACCTTTTCAAAGATTTCTTTCTATGTGCAGTCCAAGTAGTAAAACAGACCCGTGTGTACATGACGTTTTCTTTCCTGGTCAAACTTGGGTTCTTGAAATGGCATACCGTAAGGAAGCCTCTTCGGATCGTCTTGTTGCTATGTTAGTTACCCCCTTCCCTCTCCTCCATCTCATCTTCTCATTCCACATTTCCCACAGCATAATCCTCATGCATTCCCCTCTCCCCTGCCTCGGTCTTTACCACTCCTAGCCTCACCACCAAGCTGTGGCAGCAACGTACTCCTACGATATACGTCATGACCATAGCAGAGCTGAAATTTTGACTGGCATGGGAAGCAAAACCCACCAGTTAACGTGGACAAACAAATTACAGCACAAACACATCCAATTTGTCCCTGTGAACTGGCGGGGTTATTTCAAATTCCTTCTAAAACTTTTGTTTCAGTTTCCGCCGGCAGTCACCTCACTTTGATTATTAAATGAAGCGGATGTAGTAGAAGCGCCTGGCTTGGCATCAGTGGAGATGGCATCCACAAGTGTTATTTCACGCAAGCTGGGCTGGAAGCGGAGAAAGCTGAGACCTTCTACCCGGAGGGGACTGGGTCTCTGAACGGTGGGCCTCAAGGAAGAACTGTTTGCTTGCTGCGTTCCCCTTTCCGCCCTACACAACCCACTACGCTCGTTCGTTTTTCCCACCATCCTACTGTTATAGGTTTCTGAACCCCCGTCCTCTCCCTCTTCTTATCCACCCCCTGTTACCATCCATTGATGCTGACCAGCCAGGCATGACGGCTCTTTTCTCCCACCACGCAGTAAACCAGGTGATGACATGGGTTGTAAATCTCATTGAATCACCGGCCAACAGCTTCACAAATGAAGTTCACGGTCAGTTAGGAAGTTTCCTGGCTGAGGTGTACAATGGTGAAATTTCTGCTGCTATTTGTCAAACACACACACGCGCGCATGCACGCTTACGAGCGCGCGCGCGCACACACACACACACACACACAGAGTTTTATTGGCAGCCTTCTTGACAGACATCATCCACCTCCCCCTCCCCTGTACTGTTGTTTATCCGCACCTTCCCTCCCATTGTATTCCTGCCCGCTTTTCTTTACATCCACCCCTATCCCTACAAGAGTGCGGACCATCTGGGCATAGCAGCTACTCCTCCCATTAGGAAACGTATTGTGTGACGGACTAAAGCAGAAGGCTGCTTGCTGTGTGACCAGTCCAGCGATGTACGATGGGACGCATCAGGCACGGAGGACCCGGTCTACCGGGCGCACTCACGTGCCACTGCACTTTGGACTCGAGTTGAACACTTCTGTTCCTTTGATCCGACTGTAGGTCTAGGCCGAAAAAGTGTTTTGTTTGTCTCTGGACTCATTCGTTGGTTAGCCATCCGATTATTTAAAAGAAAAAAAAAAAAGCACTTACGTGTTTGTTCTCGTGTGTGCGTGTGGATATACGTACGCAGTTGTGTGTGTGTGTGTGTGTGTGTGTGTGTGTGTGACTTGGAATGTGAATGTTGTAAACAATCATGCCAAAAATGTCGTCATTATGACAGAGCTTGTGACTCGCCCGCGATATTTTCAGCATGAATTGTGTAGGCCTCCAAGATATTACTTTTTCTCACTGTAAGCTGCCAGACGACAGGTGCTACATTATGACTTGAAGAAAACAAAAAAAAAAAAAAAAAAAGAAATCGGAAGCTCGGTTTTTAGTGACAGTGCTGACTTCTTGTGTGTTTTCGCTTCGCTCCGCAGAGCACTGATAGTCTCAGACAAGTTCATGCTGAAGTCTGTCAGGAACATGACATCGGCATTGCTGCGCCCCTTTGTCCTGGAATGGAGCTTGCGCCCCTTTCTCCAGTTTTGCAACCCATTGTTCTGTATCTGTCAAATCAAAGAGCCCCGTTGTCCAGTTTTGCAACCATTGTTCTGTGTCCATCAAAGTGCCCCTTTGTCCAGTTTTCGCTCCACTGTTCAGTTTTTCCACCAAAATCAAAGTGCCCCTTTGTCCAGTTTTGCAACCCATTGTCCTGTACCCATCAAATCAAAGCACTCCTTTGTCCAGTTTTGCATCCCATTGTTCTGTACCCCCATCAAAATCAAAGCATTAAATCCCTTTGTCCAGTTTTGCATCCCTTTGTTCTGTATACATCAAATCAAAGTGCCCCATTGTCCAGTTTTGTGCCCAATTCACTAGCCTATTGTTCTGTTCCCATCAAATCAAAAATTCAAAAGTGATGACCAGGTCAAACTCATGAGCTGCCCTGAAGTCGGAATGTGTCGACTGAGGCCAGCATGCAGACCTCCTGCAGAGTCACAAGCACAGGAGAAGACCAGACACTATGCATCTCACCCATTATGGCCATGCAGACTGATATTCGACGGTATAGTGCTTATCCCGTGGTTCTCCAGGCAGTGACAGCACCAGTCCTCCAGCCCCACAGGGGCCCAACCTCAGCGACTGGAGAAGCAATACAGGACACCAGACATGCCCCAGTGCAGTTGAGGTCCAGGAGAAACTATGGGGATCGGTGGGGTCTCTGCTGTGGACTGTGGACTTCGCCCTTACTAACTGGTTTGAGGATCGAGCATAGCCGGGAATGCAAAAGACAGAAAGTCCAGAACATCACGCACAAGCATCCTCCTTGCCAGCAGGCAGTGCCACTTCTGTCTGAAGTTGGTACTGATACCCATGATGTGGTCAATACCAACAACTCTGACAACTGATCACGGATCTATGGACAATAAGAGATGATCTCAAATGAGATCAACACAAGAGTGTGGGCAGGGAGAGCTACAGAGTGTGAGACTTGTTTCAATTATGATCACCCAAGAGTGTGGAGAGGGAGAGCTACAGAATGTGAGACTGTTGTTGTTTTAATGATGATCACCCCAGTGAAGAGCATCGGCAGGGAGAGCTACAGAGTGTGTGACTGTTGTTGTTTTAATGATGACCACCTAGCATGAGATGATGAGGATGATGCTGTGCTGTTCCATTCTGTCCTAGCCACATGACAGGGCTGCACTCTATGCTTCCTTTCCTGGTGGTCTCAATCCTTTTCTGGTGGTCTTAATCAGGCCTGGAGCAACCGACCCACCTGCAGTGGTGGTCAGGTAATATGAGCAACAGTCTCTGAGATCCACCCAGTCAGTGGATAAACTGACCAGTATCGTTCCAGCCATCCCATTTCAACCCACAGAACACATTGTTTAGAGAAGGAACTGGACGGGGCCAAAACATACCACAAATAAATGCATGCAATGGGAAGTGGAACCCACAACCTCCCAGCCTAAACCTGTAGAACTTTCTACACAACACGGACCTGCAATGTAGGCAGGTGACACACAGTGTGACACACACAAACTCTGCGTCTGGGGAACTTGCTATTTTAAAACATGGTCTTTCTTCCAAGTAATATGACTGAAGCACTATGATCTTAAACTCCACAAAATATTTCTGAGACACACGCCCAAATGGCGTAAGAGCAAAGTAGAAAGAGAAAAAGACACATCCAGAGAGTGTTGGGATTTTGTCAAAAAGCGAAAAGGATTTGAACAAACAAACAAAAAATACTGAGAGAACAAACCCAACCTTTCAAACGCAGTGACCTTTCTGACAAGAACAACATTACACTATTAACATCATTTTAGTAGTATTGATACTGTGATTGTCAATGTCATTATTCATCATCAACAACTTAAATGTTTTATAACTTTTAACCCTAATTGCCTTTCCCCTACAGATTTACTGGTTAAAAATACCACAAACAAGCTTATGTGTGAAAATCGTAGGATGCGAGACTGGTTCGTGTCGACTTCAGAACTCAGGGAATCAGTGAAGATATGCACATACAGTGGGTGCGTGTGCGTGCGTGCATGTGTGCGTGCGTGCGTGTGTGTGTGTGTCAGTAAAACCATGAGTTAATCTGACAATAAATTGGTTTCAGGGTGTGTGTGTGTGTGTGTGTGTGTGTGTGTGTGTGTGTGTGTGTGTGGTGTGTGTGTGGTGTGGTGTGTGTGTGGTGTGTGTGTGTGTGTGTGTGTGTGTGTGTGTGTGTATGCACGCACGTGTGCATGTGTGTGTGTGTAGTGTGTGTGTGTGTGCACGGATTCATATGTCATATGTGTGAATGTGTTTGTGTGAGTGGGCGCATGCATGCGCATGTGTCTAAATCAGATATGGAACACTTTGCTGTACAAACAGACTTAACTTTCTACTGATTACGGCAAAGGTTTCACAAGATCAACTCATTTAAATGTAACAAAAATAGTGACTTGACTTTGGGAATTAGAGCAATAAAAACTTCACGTAAGGAATCGATCTCTATAGCCTTTTTTCTCCATTGCAAGTCATTCACCAAGAGCTATCTTGTCTGAAGTGAAAACTAAAACTAAAGTAATCAGCGCATGCAAGGAAGCTTTTCATGTGAAACAAAATTGTCACATTTATGATCCAGTGTGACAGAATTTGTTTGTGTTTACAACTCCCTAATAATTGTGACTCGTATAAAATGAATTTCTTAAAAAAGTAAAGAGGAAAGCTTACCAGGGAGGATCTGTACATTTATGATGAAAACACTTTCCATTTTTTTTAAAATCCCTATAAAATACTCTGACATGATGAACATCAACAAAGTAAAGTTGGTTGACTCAACTTCTAACAGTTTTGAATCAAGTTAAATGTTAAAATGTACCTGTATTTAATCCACAAAAGAGATGCAGAAAGCCAAAGAAACAGAAGACACCTCACAGTGAACCAAAAGGAATATAGGTAAACTGAAGTTTCATGCAAGGCACTTTCAGTATGGAAAATACAAAAAGAATCCCAAATTAAAAAAAGTGCTATTTCCATGGCAGTGGGGGTGAGGGGTGTGGGGGAGGGGTGTGACACTCAAAATCCATGGTGAGTTTCATCTTCATAAATCATTAAATGGCAAGATGTGTACGCATGAGAAAAATAAAACAATACATTATTTGACAATAGTGACAAAACATTGAGATAAGGTGCATGCTGCCTGCAACAACAAATTTCGAATTTCACAGTCTAAATCCAGGGATGGCAGGCTAAACCTAGGGCTTCCACATCAATACAATGGTGAGGTAATTTAGACCCAGCCCTTTTTATAACTTGAGTTAGGGTCAGCTGGACTCCAGTGACAAGATTTTGATGATACAGAAATTCTCCTAGTTAATTAAATTCAAAATGATCATTTTAGGCAAAACCTTTGACATACAGTGAAGCTGATGATCTCTCTCTCTCTCTCTGGCAACAAGGTGACATGAAAGTATGGCTTTCTTTCTGGACTTTGTGAGTTCTCCCACACTATCAAACTGACCACAGTGGCTGATCAACAGCTCCCCTGCAATTGAACTCACCTGACTCCCTGCTTTAAAACAAGCAAACAAATGTGTGCTTCTAGTTCTCTATCATTTCCAGCTGCGCCTCAACACAAACTCCATACCCTCTCTCTGTTGTTAGAGGTGGAAGGTGGAAGAGGGGAAGCACAAGACAGTGAGGGGATGAGGTGGCGGGGCAAAGGGGGGTGGCTGGGAGAAGAAGTCATACCCACTGATGGGGGTCTGAACTGTGGAAAGGGTTTTATTGATGGACGACAATGTGAGTTTTTGATGTCTTCATCATTCATGACTTCAAACAGACATGACTGAGACTACTCAAATTCCTCATGGATGGTGTATACAGTATCTAGTGTTGGTGCCATAATGTGACGGCGAGGGGAGGGGGAGATTGTTTTTTTTTTTTTATTTTGAGCACTCGTACTAGAGAGATAACCCTCAAGTTCATCAACAACAACAAGAGCATACTGACCATCAACTGTCCATTTTACTATCAGAATTGTGGACACCTGGAATGATGTAGATGGCAAAACTAATATAGTGACCACTGAAGATTGACAGAAAAGATCAGTTTCATCTAATTCTTTTAAGAACTCGCCCAACTTAACTAAACACTAAGAACATTCAGTGTTCCTATTAGCAAGAACTAAGCATTCAGCACTTAGAACGCTTGAGAAGTACAAAACTTACAGTGTGTGATGTGTCACGACAGACAGTTTCACATTCATTAACTAAACACTATGAACATTTAATGTTATTGTAAATATGTAGACTACCTAGCTGACACAACAGTGACCCAATTAAATTTGCCAGAAACAGGCATTCAGTAGGAAAAGTGCTTCTCTTGTAAGTACAAAAGCTTACAGTAGTGACAGGATTTGATATGTCATGACAAGACAGTTTTCACAACATGGCAAATGAAGGCACATCACTTACCGAGATCAGCAATCATTCACAGGTAAAAACAACTTATAGGGAAAAAAAAACTAACTTACAAAGATCAAAGCAAGAGGCACAAAAAATATTCTGAATTCACAGCAATAGGTCGAACTACATCAACTGGTTAAATTACAAAGTGAAACAAATTTTGTATGATGGTAGGCAGATGTATACTTATACAAGATGAACTATTGATGTGTAGCTATTCCTCTGACAAACGGCACAAGAACGAAATCAATTTTGTTACTTTTTAAGTTTTTAATCTTGTTAGCAATTTTTTTTCTTTAAAAACTGATCAAGAAAAACCTAATCCTTGAGTGAATTGTTGTTAGATGCAAAATTTCAATTTGTGAATCTAACAGTAATACTGTGATTGTATGCACACGTTGCAAATCACAGCAAAAGAGGCTAAATGTCATTATGAGATTATGTGTATCTTTTCCTTTTTTTCTTTTTTTTTTCTTTTTTTCTTTTTTTTTCCATTTTAAAGAGAAAATGATATTTAGAAAAAATGTTTATGAAAACGTTAGTTATTTTGTGTGAAACCCACAGAAATTCAAGTACCTCAAGGGAACATGGAAACTTCATTTTGGTTCAATGGCAATAAAACCCACCCATTTTGATATTAGTAATTTCAAAGAAATCACCTGAATAAAACTTTGAGTAATTTGACACCTTAAAAGCAATGATGGTAGATCAGATCATTTACAGAGTTCCAAAAGTGCTTGGCAGACAGAAAAATTGTTGATTTGATAATCAGTCACAATCTAATCATACTGGTTTGGGGCTGGCCTCAGCCATTAATGCATGCACAGAAATTTGAAATGATGTATCATATGAATAGCAAACTTTGTCTCAGTGGTGACTTCTGACAAGTTCAGTAACGTCCTCCTTAAATAGTATGATATATTGTTCTGATATTTATTTTGTCATCAACTGGTGCTGAATTGGTTCAGCATCTGCTGTCCTGCGCATCCCCTGTCCTCCCCAACATTTTCCACTCAATCCTCATCATTCCATTTTAAATGGTACAAACCGGACATTCTGTTACTTGCACTGCCACTCACACACAATAGTGATTTTCACGCACGATTTTGAGCAGCTTTCACTTCATATTCACAATCATTTTTGGGGCTCAATTTTATCTGCGTTTCTTTCCACATGTACACAAAATATGTACACAAGCATACATATATATATATATATGTCATACATTCCTCTTCACTCACTCAGATTGATATAATCACGTTTTGGGATAAAATCTCTCTGTGGGTTTCTCTCCACATGCACATAAACAGAATTACTCAAAAACACACACACAGTATACTGGCATATAAACATGTGTATACATTCACCTTCACTCTCACTGTCTCCAATTACCAACTGATGGGAGTTCCAAACATTTAAACATATGATAACCTCAAAAAGGAACTGTGTTGCATGAACATCAACATCAATTTCAAAATGTGAATAAACCATTGCTAATGGGCATCTTATGACCCAATCTCTTCTCAAGATGAACCACGAAAAAAAACAAAAAAAAACCGGTGTAATCATTCCTAACAATGACCGATTCAACAAGTGTGCAATTCAAGTCCACTTGTACCTGTGTTTTCAGATTCAGTGTAAGGATTTCAAATGGGGCAAAATTTCTCAAGGCAAACTTCGTATCAAAAGCAAAGCACAAATATACAAACAGAAAATGAAGGCCAACGCAATAGCCTAGCTCGCTGCAATTGTGTCAGCGAAAAGTTCTGACGGTGTACAAAGTACAGCCATGCCAAGTGTGAGCGTCTTGTGGGTTTATCCTGTACATGTATGCGCTCTGTGTAATCTTACAGTCAAGTAAATATCAAACGATTCTGTATGATTTGTTTGAACAGCGTTTACGCTTACACTAGAGAATTACACATGATATTGCAAGCGAGTACCGAATCGTTAACGGATCATCTGTGCGGACGATTTCGCCAGAGTTTAAGTTGGCTCATGGGAGTCACATCTGCTCCGTTACTGCGTACGATGTGCTACGTGCGCCATGGCTTTTGTGTGAGGCTCGGAAATCGTCTTTTTTTGGTTAACGATAGCTTTATAATCCGATACGAAAGGACTAAATGCGGTTATGGATTGCATATCTAAAATATATATATGGTATGTCTTACCTGATTGCGAAGGTATACAGATTTTGTTGAGCCTTGCGTCCTCGCCCGCTTACGTCCTGCTGTCTCTGCCATTACTCGATCCGTATCAGCCGCGTTGAGGC
>JADBJO010001109.1:62500-75000 GCA_016801955.1 Conus betulinus
GCCGTAACGAAGAAATTGTCTAACGTATATACCCCCTACTCAGATGTGAAACCAAAAGTTAATGATTATGTCAGAGACCAAGCAAGAGGACTGGAATACGAAGGTGGATAACACATGTTTCCAGATCCGCCCAAACCTTTAAGAGTTCCCCTCGTCTGCCTGTGGTGGTCGCAAAGAAGAAACAGTTTTATGCCAGTTGCACACTGGCCATTCATTTGAACTCATTTGCATCTTGTACAGAGTGAAGAGTTTCCAGGTTGCATCCCATATGATGAATGTCTCAGCATTTGACAATTTCTAGTTGAATGAAGGTAGCTACATGATGTCAGATAAGAACACACTTAACAGGAAACTCATTGAAGACCTTGTTCTGGGATGTTGCCCCGGATTTGTTTTTTGAGATTTGTGATAGACTAGAATGAGTAGAAATCAATGTTTGAAAGAAAATTTGACTTTAACTCGAGTATGACAGACTCTTTTTTTGTGGTTCATTTGATGTACAGAAATAAAAATGGTGTTGAATTTTAACTTTGCACTTCAATTCTGTCACTTTGTTCTGTTTTATATGGTGTGTGTGTGTGTCCTTCGTTTAACGTCTATCCGACACGAATATATATATATACCTGCACTTGTTTTCCCCCACTACTTAATTGTTCAGCATTATACTGTTTGGTCAATCAGTGGGTGATTGCATCTCTTACGAGATCCAAGGAAAGGTTGTTCTGCACAATTCTTAGCCGCTGACAATGCTTGGGTTATTGAACAGCAGAGCTGACCACTCAGACTGTTCCGTATCTTTTGATCTCCCTTGCATCCTTAGATGGATCCTCAAGCATAGGCTCAAAGATTGTCCCTTACATTTTATACTGTTTGCCTAATGTTTTTAGTTTTCAACAACTTTTTTCCTCTCAAAATTTTCGTTTTGTTTAATTCTACTACCTTTCGCTGGCTGCTTTGGGGGTGCTGTTGCATTCTTTTCGAACCCTTGGCGGTCGGAACACCACAGAATTATGGACTGTGGTGTGTCTCTATCTGACGCCAAGAGCACAGACACAATCAGCCGTGTCTCCCTGATGAGTCCCATCCATCCAGCGGACGAAAGGCCTCGGAACAGGTGACACATATAGATCTGTTTTCGGGAGAGATTGCGATAGTTTCCTCATACAGCTAGTAAAGGGGTTTTCATATTTTATGATACAGCTAGTGAAGGGGTTTTCATATTTGTGATACAGCTAGTGAAGGGGTTTTCATATTTATGATATACATTTTTCCCATTTATTTCATCTTCAATTTTTTTTTTTCTCCCTCTCAATTTCTAATCTTTGCCAAATTATTACTATAATGATGGAAGAATTGTTAACCTGCACTTGTTTTCCCCCCACTACTTAATTGTTCAGCATTATATATATATATATATATATTTTTTTTCTATTTTATATGGTGTTTCAGCCCTGGCATGGCTTTTGTGGTGGGCAGGGCTTGAGGCAACATGATCTGATTTTGGTGGTTTCTTTGTCTTTTACACAATATCGAAATTGCAGAGGTCCTGATACATCCATATTTTTTCTAGTTCTTTTTAATTGTTTTTTCTCTTTGTTTACAAGGACACATGAGCCTTTGGTTGTTTGGGACAAGGGTGTTTAAAGATTATAGTGATTATGATCTTTGGATTTAGGAATAGTACAGTGTTTTTTTTTTAATTATCGTTATTATCACAGACAACCAATTCTCTGTCTGTTTCAGACTCCGTCTATGATTGGTCTGGAAGGAATCATGAGATCACAGCCAAAACAGTTCATAAAACAACCTGTCAGAATCCAGTAGCTACCCTCACCAAGTCTGACGCAGACGGAGAGACAGATTACGGTCAAGGTCTTAAAGCTGAACCAGTTGATCCTGAGGTGAAGAGGGATTTTTTCACCAGCTCCAGATAGCAGACTACCGGAAAGGAAGGATGGCATCAGTTTTCAATCTTGCATTTGTGTGTGCACAGCTCCTCAGTATATCAGCGGGTTCCTGGATTGCAGAGAATTTTGAACACAGTAAAATAAAAGCTTGCGACGAAGCATCAGGTGTGAAGAGTGAGCGTACCACTGTTTTTACTTAGTCATGCTGTAATACTAATACCACCATAACTGATGTTAAGATTGAACCTGTTAGTGGCATTAAGCCTGAACCAGCCACAGCTAATGTTGACAGTGATGTCATAAGTGAACCAGTCATATCAAACATCATCAGTGAGGTCATCAAGACTGAACCAGTCACGTCAAACATCAGCTGTGATGTCATCAAGAGAGTGAACCAGTCACATCAAACATCAGCTGTCATGAAGACTGAACCAGTCACATCAAACATCAGCAGTGAGGTCATCAAAACTGAATCAGTCATAACAAACATCAGCTGTGATGTCATCAAGACTGAACCAGTCACATCAAACATCGGCAGTGATGTCATCAAGAGTGAACCAGTCACATCAAACATCAGCTGTGATGTCATCAAGAATGAACCAGTCACATCAAACATCGGCAGTGATCTCATCAAGAATGAACCAGTCACATCAAACATCAGCTATGATGTCATCAAGACCGAACCAGTGACATCAAACATCAGCTGTGACGTCATCAAGACTGAACCGGTCACATCAAACATCAGCTGTGATGTCATCAAAATGAATCAGTCACATCAAACATCAGCTGTGATGTCATCCAGACTGAACCAGCCATATCAAACATCGGCAGTGATGTCATCAAGACTGAACCAGTCACATCAAACATCAGCTGTGATGTCATCAAGACTGAACCAGTCACATCAAACATCAGCTGTGATGTCATCAAGAATGAACCAGTCACATCAAACATCGGGAGTGATGTCATCAAGAGTGATGCTGTCACAACCAGCCTCATGAGTGACGTGCGGACAGAAGCACAACAGACGTCACGGTGATGGCGGCGTGTGATACCGTCAGATCTGAATCAATGACAAGTAGAGATCAGGACAGGAGTAGCAGACAAGCAGCTGATGAGCAGGTTTGTAAAACTACAGTCTCCATCTCATTGGAACTTATTTTGCTCTAGATTATTATGAAAATTTAATTTGGTCAAGCTGATTTTCAGTCTAGATGGAGCTTCCATCTATTTTAAGCCCCCCCCCCCCAAAAAAAAAAAAAAAAAAAAAAAAGAATAAATAAAAAAAATAAATAAATAAACAAAAAAAAAAAAAAAAAATAAAATAAAATAAATAAAAATAAAACAACAAAGAGCAATGTCCCCTCACCCCCTCGTTGCTCCCTAACCCCTTCCCCTCTCCTTTCCCCCTACCACCCCCCTCCCTTTTCCAAACGCTATCAGTTTCAAATTTGCGTGTGATTTGAGTTTTCTATCTCTTAACAGAAGTAATAAGTGGGTTTTCCAGCATGTTCAGTCTTTCTGTAGGGCCTTACTTGAAAGTGGAATTTTGTGAGGTGCTGTGACAGTGTAGGAATCATGGCTTTCTTTAATAAAGAAGATGATGTGGTCACAGCTGTGGAGGACTAAGTCAGGAACAAATGGTGATGGCAATGGCTGAATGAAGCTGACGGTAATGGCGGTGAATATCCTGTTTGCCCAAAGTGAGTGTGGCTGGCACCTATGCCTGTACTGTTCATTCAAAAACAATGACCAGTACAGTGATTGAAAGAAAAAAGAAACTCTGAAGCCATCTTGATTAGCCAGAGAATGATTGAACAATGAAACATAGATTAAAAGTTCCATACCTTTTTCCAAAAAGTTTTTTTTTTTTCTCAGTTTATATGAGTTGGGAAAAAATGGGGAACTAAGGCAGTGGTGTGTGTGTGTGTGTGTGTGTGTGTGTGTGTGTGTGTGTGTGTGTGTGTGTGTGTGTGAATGCATGAGGGAAGGAGCATAACTGTCATGTAGATTATGATGTTTATGTGACTTTGTTTACACAGTCACTAAATGCAGCCACAATATTCTGGATCCTGGGAAATGTGACTAAGTTCTTTAAAACTATTTCAATGGGTAGTAAGTGGGAAAGTTTTCTTGTTCATAATATTGCGGAGATCCATTGCCTCCCTCTCCCATCCACCCACCTCAAAAATTCCTTCACTCCCATTTGCGTGAGAAGATCACACGAATATTTGTCACTGTGTCTTTAGTCCGTAACTTTCCTGAGCTCGTCAGATAAGCTGAATACTTTTCTATGCATGATGCCTGTGGTGAATATTATTTTTGTCCATTTGACTGTAAAGTTGGTCCGTTTTGCCTGGGAAAAGTATGCTGCAGGTAAGTTTTTTTTTTTCTGCGCAGGAGAGGAGACCAAAATGGGTTTCAAAATCAATGAATTTAGTTTCCTGCTGAGGGTGGGGAATAAGGGAGGGGGGGAAAAGGGGAGCTCTCGTCTATGCCTCCTCTCCTCCCCTCTCTCTCCTTCCTCCTCCATTCCCTCTTCCCATCCGCCACACTTCCCAGTCCCCCTTTCCCTTCCTTCACCCAAACCCTCTGTAGTCAGCTGGGTTTTGAATATTACCACTCGCTTTTTGAGAGCTGAAACTAGCTGTTGGTGGTAGTGATGTGATATGATTATGACGCTGATGATGAAGTAACATTTCTGTTTATACAGGAAGATGACAGACCTCTGTTTTCCACTTGTCAAGCATCAGGGTCAGCCCAGAAACCAGTGATTGTGGCCATGCTGAACACAGTTGCATGCAAGGCAAAAAATATGCACCCATAGACCACCAAACTACACACACACACACACACACACACACACACACAGAGGCAAGGAGAGAAAGTGAGGTAGAGAGTGAGGGAGAGAAAGGGAGAGGAACGGAAAAGATGAGAGACCAAGAGGAAGAAACATTTCACACACACACACACACACACACACACACACTGCGAACTGTGTCATCAAATCGATCCACTGACGAAAAGGAATCACGGGGTTTAACCCATGAGTTCAATCCTAGCTAGGTCAGTGGCGTGTATCTGCTGCTGGCAGTTTTCTGCTACCAACATTGCTGCTATGTTTCTGGCTGCAACTTCGCTATTACTATCTTTCATCACAGTCTGCTTTGAGATTGTGTACTAGGTTGTCGCCCCTGTTGGGTTCTCCACTGATGTTCGTACCGCGACAATCCACACACGGAGTAAGAAATAATAAAAACACTTGCTGTGGAAACGCATCTACCTACCCTCCATTCTTGTCAAAAACCATTCACTGCTACTGTCAACGCTAGAATTATCAGATTTCTGGTCTGACTCGTTGTTTCAATCACGCTGGTTTTGTTGTTGTTGTTCTTTCTTTTTTTTTCTTTCTTTTTTTTTTTTTTTTTTGCCTGATAAACAGAGTTGTCGACCTTTGAAATTAACAGCAGCGGCGACCTCGACACACAAAAACGTTAGTTGCGGGGGTGAAGGTCGGCATAGGTGCTTGAAGCTGGTTTCGTTTTCAAAGCTGTGCTTGTGGCGGACCCTTCCATAGACAAGCATGGATCTCTGCAGTCCGCGATCATGTGCGGACAGGCAGGGTGCTGTAACCAGTCATTGCACCGGCTGGAAGCCACCAACACTGAAGGATAAAACATGGAGAAGGGAATGTCTGAGGTAACAGTACTGACGAAATCGAAAGAGACAAAAGACTGAATCGAGAGGTAGGCAAGAAATGTGAGGATTTTTGTTTTTGTTTATTTCGTTGGAGAGAGAGAGAGAGAGAGAGAGAGAGAGAGAGAGAGAGAGACACACACACACACACACACACACACACACACACACACACACAGAGGAGCTCAGACCTGTCCATCAGTTGTTCAAAAGAGTTTATTCTGATTATGACAATGCTCTGGACAAAAAACCGATGTTTGATAAATTTGAAAATAAAAATACCCAACAGGACACCACAATCACTTTCATGTGATGTCTCTCTCTCTCTCTCTCTCTCTCACACACACACACACACACACACACACACACACACACACACACACTCTCTCTCTCTCTCTTTCTCTCTCTCAAATGCGCATGCACACACAAACACACGCTTCCAGGCCTGTCTGTGCATGCGTTGTGGACTGAAATACATCTGGGTTACAGCCAATGGGAAGTGCAAAGCAATCCAGTTTTTCCTATTCAACTTTTCATTCTGATTGTCCATCCAAGCCGTTGCAAGGCTGTCAAACTTGGAATATGATGAGGCAAAAAACAACAACAACAACAAAAACCCAAACCAAACCAAACAACCAACCAAACCCCCCCCCCAAAAAAAAAAAAACAAAAAAAAAAAAAACCATCATATCCTGAACATATCAGATCATTAAAAAAAAATCACTTAAAAAAAAAGTGCACGCATCTAAAGCAAATGATTCTGACTCTAATTACAGTAATGACTCTGTTGCAGAACTTCATGTCTTCTGGCATGGTGAACTAGGCTGCGTTCACAACGCCAGACACTTCCACTACCGAACGGAAAAAAATGGTAAAAACAAATGACAAATATATCAATGCCACACACACACACACATACACACACACACACACACACACACACACACACAGCCACACTGACCAATTCGCACTGCAGAATAGACAGCAAAAGTCTGTCCTGGTTAGTGTGAACAATTTTCATAATTCAGTCGCCAAATTAAAAAAAAAAAAAAAAACAAAAAGTTGACATGTCATAAATTATCAGACACAAAAGATAGTTGCAAATTGAGACGATAAAGGCAGAAATCTAAACAAACTCTAAAAAGTGCTTATAAATAAGTACCTGGTTACAGTTTGGATTTGGATTTGAAATTAGTATGTGATTACATGAAATGATATAGTAGAATTGTTTTTTCATGTAAATAATGTAAAAAATGCAGACATCAATTAAAAGGGCGAACTCCTTTCTACCTGTCGGACTGGCTGTGTGTCGACCTTGTGCGGGCGAGAGCCTGACACTGAGTGTGTGTGTGTGTGTGTGTGTGTGTGTGTGTGTGTGTGTGTGTGTGTGTGTGTGTGTGTGTGTCTGTGTGTGTGCGCGCGCGCACGTGCGTCTGTATGTGTGTGTATGTATGTTTGCGCGCACATGCTCACCTTTTAATGCGCACATACAAATGTTTCAGATTTTTTGTGTGTGTTTTAACCAAAAAAATGCACATTGAAATGTAGGCTGGGGACAGAGATAGAGAGGGGAGGGAAGGAGAGAGGGGGGAGGGGAGGAGCGGCGTGGAGGGGGGGGGGGGGGGGGGGGGGGGGCAGGGACAGAGCGAAACTGAGACTTATTCCTCTATGATTATTAGATCAGTTTCACAGAATCTATCAATGTTGTTTCTGTCTGTACCAACCTGTAGATCAGTTTGACAGCTCTGCTTAATGACGGTACAACGCACAGTGAATCTTGACAGGACACTGTTTCAGTCAGTCAGTCAGATATCACTGGATCATTCACAAACAAGTGAAAAGCAACAGCCCTTTCCACCAATCACAAAAAAAAGTTGACAGAAGTTGACCAATCACCTAGCCTGTCACAGATATCAACATAGACAAATAAGTGGACCGAGGTGAGAAAGAACAACGTGGTTTAGCCCCCCCCATCGAGTTTCCAGTTTCCCACTATCTTTCCGCTGTGAGTTCACCTCTTCTTCTTCCATCAACCAGTCTTCAAAGGTCAGAGGTCAAAGACGAACTCTTTTTTCTCCGACAGGTTCAGCCACTGTCCCCCATGCACTGAGCGCTGTGACGATAACTGACTGACAAAAAGACACACGTTGAAACATTCCCCCTCCAAGAAGTCAAAAACAAGCAGGGACACACAAGGGAAATAACTTCAACTGAAACCCATAAACCGGAAGAAGGTATCAGGAAAAGGAAGCATGTTCCACACACAAAAAAATAATCTCCCCTGAGAACTGTGCCGAGACCATTTTGATCAGATCCAAAGCATACCTCTGGTGAACCCAACAATGACCGCTGGATGATAGATGGTCACATTATGTGTGTAGGATGGGGGGGAGGGGGTGGGGAGAAGGGGGGGGCCAGCAAAACCCAACATTGATCATTGAATAAATACAGAGCAACATATGACCACATTATGTGTGTAGGATGGGGAGGAGGGGGGGCGGGGAGAGAAGGGGGGGGGACAACAAAACCCAACAATGATCATTGGATAAATACAGAGCAACATATGATCACATTATGTGTGTAGGATGGGGGGGGGGGGGGGGGGGGGGGAGGGGGGGGGGGGCAATTAAACCCAACAATGACCGCTGGATAAATACAGGGCAACGTATGGTCACATTATGTGTGTAGGATGGGACGGGGGTTAGCGGGGGGAACAAAACGCAACAATGACCACTGGATAAATACAGGGCAACGTATGGTCACATTATGTGTGTAGGGGGGGGGGGGGGGGGGGGGGGGGGGGGGGGGGGAACAAAACGCAACTATGACCACTGGATTAAATATAGACCAATGTATGGTCACATTATGTGTGTAGGATTGGGGGGAGGGGGTCGGGGAGCAGGGGGCGGGGGTGCCAACAAACCCAACATGACCACTGGATAAATACTGAGCAACGTATGGTCACATTATGTGTGTAAGATTGGGGAGGGGGGGGGGGGGGGAACAAAACCAACAATGACCACAGGATAAATGCAGAGCAACATATGGTCACGTCATGTGTGTAGGATAGGGGGAATCGGGGAGAGGGTGGGGGGGGGGGGGGGCAACAAAACCCTACAATGATCACTGGATAAATACTGAGCATCATGTGCTCACATTATGTAAATTGTAATATATGATAATCTCTGACTGTAGACACCCTACTCAGGTAATGTATAATAATCTCTGTTCACATCTTAGGTAATGTATGATGATCTCTGACTGTAGACACCATAGTCATGTAATGTATGAAAATCCCAGACTGTAGACATCTTAGTCTGGTTTCACACACATACACACAGCCCTGACGGTCTGATATCCATGTGACTGAATCTGGTGATTCCCAGCACCCTCATTCCCGCTGCCTCCACCAGCTCTGTCGCCTTCTCTGCTCCCCAGCAGTTGCCCAACGCCGCCGAATCAGGCTGCTGATAGCTCTCCGGAATGCAGCTGAACGTACTGTCAGAGTACAAAGCTGCCGCCACCTTGAAGTTCTTCACATTCTCCGCCACGTAACTGGGACGCAAAGAGGTCCACCAGCGAGAACTGGCCTCCCGGCTTCAGCACGTTGAAGATCTCCTTCAGAGCCTTGGACGGGTACGGCAGATCGTGGATGACGTTTCGACACAGCACCCAGTCGAAGCTCTCCCGCAGGTCGTCGGGCACCTGGCAGACGTCCAGGGCGCGGAAGGACACGTTGCTCAGGCCTTCCTTCTGGGCGTGCTGGCGGGCGCGCTCCAGCGGCTCTGGCATCAGGTCGGACAGAGTGAAGTGCGAGTTGGGGAACAGGGATGCTAGGTGCAGGGCCAGTCTTCCCGTGCCGCACCCCACGTCCAGGGCTCTCAGTCCTTCCTCTGGTAACATCACCATGAAGCAGTAAGCATGGTTCAAATCTGCAACAGCAGCTCTTATCATCTGAATCTATTCCTCATTATTACATCGTCATTTTTATCATTATTTCTTCAACTCCTTCACCCTCCTCGCCATTCATTCTTATCGTCGTGGTCACTGTCATCACCCAGTCTTAAGCACTGCTGACAGACCATGATGACATCATCACCCAGTCTTCAGCATTGCCGACAGACCATGATGACATCATCACCCAGTCTTCAGCATTGCTGACAGACCATGATGACATCATCACCCAGTCTTCAGCATTGCTGACACACCATGATGACATCATCACCCAGTCTTCAGCATTGCTGACAGACCATGACGACATCATCACCTAGTCTTCAGCACTGATGACAGACCATGACGACATCATCACCCAATCTTCAGCACTGCTGACAGACCATGATAACATCATCACCCAATCTTCAGCACTGCTGACAGACCATGATGACATCATCACCCTGTCTTCAGCACTTATGACAGTCCATGATGACATCATCACCCAATCTTCAGCACCGATGACAGACCATGATGACATCATCACCCAGTCTTCAGCACTGATGACAGACCACGGTGACATCATCACCCAGTCTTCAGAACTGCTGACAGATCATGACATCATCATCCAGTCTGCAGCACTCCTGACAGACCATGATAACATCATCACACAGCCTTCAGCAGTGCCGACATACCATGATGACATCATCACCCAGTCTTCAGCACTGATGACAAACCATGATGACATCATCACTCAGTCTTTAGCACTGCTGACAGACCATGAGACATCATCACCCAGTCTTCAGAACTGCTGACAGACCATGATGACCTCATTACCCAACCTTCAGCACCGCTGACAGACCATGAACCATGATGACATCATCACCCAGCCTTCAGCACTACTGACAGACCATGATGACTTCATCACCTAACCTACAGCACTGCTGACAGATCATAATGACACCATCACCCAGCCTTCAGCACTGATGACACACCATGATGACATCATCATCCAGCCTTCAGCACTGCTGACAGATCATAATGACATCATCACCCAGTCTTCAGCACTGCTGACAGATCATGACATCATCACCCAGTCTTCAGCACTGATGACAGACCATGATGACACCATCACCCAGTCTTCAGCACTGCTGACAGACCATGGTGACATCATCACCCAGTCTTCAGCACACTGATATACCATACCATGATGATTATCACCCAGACTTCAGCACTGATGACAGATCATGATGACATCATCACCCAGTCTTCAGCACTGATGATATACCATGATGACATCATCACCCTGTCTTCAGCACTGATGACAGACCATGATGACATCATCACCCAGTCTTCAGCACTGATGATATACCATGATGACATCACCCAGTCTTCAGCACTGATGACAGACCATGATGACATCAACCTAGTAGTCTTCAGCACTGATGATATACCATGATGACATCATCACCCAGTCTTCAGCACCGATAACATACTATGATGACATCATCACCCAGCACCGATGATATACCATGATGACATCATCATCCAGTCTTCAGCACTGATGACATTCCATGATGACATCATCACCCAGTCTTCAGCACTGATGACATACCATGATGACATAATCACCCAGTCTTCAGCATTGCTGACAGACCATGATGACATCATCACCCAGTCTTCAGCACTGCTGACAGACCATGATGACATCATCACCCAGTCTTCAGCACTGCTGACAGACCATGATGACATCATCATCCCGTCTCCAGCACTGATGACAGACCATGATGACATCATCACCCAGTCTTCAGCACTGTTGACTGACCATGATGATATCATCATCCAGTCTTCAGCACTGCTGACATACCGTGGTGACATCATCATCCAGTCTTCAGCACTTTTGACTGACCATGATGACATCATCACCCAGCCTTCAGCACCGCTGACAGACCATGATGACATCATCACCCAGTCTTCGGCCAAGGAGGCTGGACCTTTCCCGCGGCACGACAGAACCAACAGTCACATGTGGTGGATATTTCAACCAAAAACGACTATCCCAGAACGTTGTTGGATCTGAAGTCCAAGCTTTGATGACATCGAATGTATAATGGAATAGATTACCCTGATTCCTCGTGCAGCCAACATCTTCTCGTACCAAGCAGGTTCAAAACAGGATAGCACATTGATGCAGGTATATACTAAAACTGATGTGCCATTAAAAAAAAGTCACGACAATGCTCAGATATAAATCATGATATAAACCTTACTCTGGTCAATGTGACCATTTTTTTTCTATCGTGATTTCAAATCAGGTTTAATCCAGATCTTCGTTTTTTTTCTCCCCAGATATTCTCAACAGAATCCACAGTCATCTTTGCTACACGTGCATTCTCTATCAGCACATTCAGACGTAACGTAAATGAAAAAATAGTGATAGCTGGTCTCGGTAGAACTCCAACAAACAAAACTGGCTTTAAAAGTACAGATACAGAAGGGATCACGAGGTGTCAAGTCACAGACTCCTCTTCACGTGACTGGAGATGAACGATCACGGGCCGTGTGGATGGCAGGTGCTTGTGAATTCAGTTTACACGCTTCATGGTCGCATCGTATCAAGTCTAAAGAGTGGGGAGATTAGGAACAGGGAAGGGGATGGAGGGGCTGAGGGTGCGGAAGTGTTACCTGGGATGGGGTCAAAATAGTCGTGGTTGCGGGAAGATGGTGGGGGAAGAGAAAAGGGGAAGGGGTGTGGGTGAGTGACAGGGTTAGAAAAGTGAGAGGGCAGAGGGAGGGTGGGGGGGTGGGGGTTAGCTGGAGACAAATAATCAGTTTTACCTAAAGCAGAAAATAGAATCACCGTGCCACCGAACGAAGGAACAAACACATTACAGAACAAACGCAAAGCATTTTGACCAATTGAATCTTCTTCAGGAAAAAACAGATGACATTCAAGTCAATGAAAACGAA
>JADBJO010001109.1:87500-100000 GCA_016801955.1 Conus betulinus
CTGAATCTTGGCATGGCACACGTTATTGGCTGTTTGGGGGGGTAAACAGCGACAATGCATCGATACAATCAACAGTACATGGCACTCGTTTATCATGCTATGGTCTCAATGTGTCAACAAAATCAACGTAAATAACACTCATTTATAATGATCTGGTCATACAGTATCAAAAAGATCAATAGAACATAATTCTCATTTATTATGATATGATCAGAATATGTGCACAAAATCAACAGTGCAAGACACTTATTTATCATGTTGGGGTCACAATGTATCAACAAAAACAACAAGTACATGTAACTCTTCTTTTATGTTGAGAGAGAGAGAGAGAGAGAGAGAGAGAGAGAGAGAGAGAGAGAGAGAGAGAGAGACAGACAGACAGACAGACAGACAGACAGACAGACAGACGGGAATGAGTCAAAAACAGAGATTCAAAGTAAAGACCATTCGCAACTTTCATATTTAACATATATATCATTATTATATATTTAATGTTCAAAGTCAACACGGTTCCTTACAGCCTCTTTCATTCCAACGTTTAAATGAAAAGAAAACAATTTTGCTCAAGCTGGCAAACGACCCAAAACAGGATACCCCCCCCCCCCCCCCCCCCCTCCGCCTCCCCATTCCCTTCGAATCCTTCGCCTTTCGGCACACACGGGATTGCCATAGGTTTCAAGACTCCTGTTTTGGCTCGGAGTTTCTCCGGCTTTTGACACATGAGAAACCCCCGTCGTGTTCATGGCCTCTGACCTGGCCAGACCCAGCACCTTCAAGCCGGCAGCCTGCACGAGCTCCACGGCTTTCTCGGCACCCCAGCAGGCGCCCGGAGCCTCCGCGTCAGAGTCACCGCTGCAGCTATAAGGGATGCAGTTGAAGGTGCCCATGGCGTGCAGCGCTGCCGCCCCCTTGCAGCTCTTCACGTTCTCCGCCAGGTAACTGGACACGAAGAGGTCCACCATGGAGTACTGACCTCCGGCTTTCAGCGTCTTCCAGATGGCCTGCAGACCTTCCCAACGGGTGAGGGAGGTCGTGGATGACGTAGCTGGTCAGGACCCAATCCGCGGCCCCCTGGAGGTCGCCGGGCAGGTGGAGGACGTCCAGAATGCGGAAGGACACGTTGGTCAGACCCAGGGCCTGGGCGCGGGTCCGGGCCTGGTCCAGCGGGTCAGGCTCCAGGTCGGTCAGCGTGAAGGTGGAGTTGGGGAACAATGCGGCCAGGTGCAGGGACAGCCGGCCCGTGCCACAGCCCACCTCCACGGCCTTCACCCCCTTCTCTGTGGGCCGTCACAGAAAGCAGGCGTGTGAGCATCCGCCGCTAATGTCGCCTCACCATCCTCACAGGTTAGGCTTAAAGTACCCCGATTCACAGCTAACACTGATATACGTCACTCACAGCTAACGCTGAAAAACGTCATTCACAGCTAACGCTGAAAAACGTCATTCACAGCTAACGCTGAAAAACGTCACTCACAGCTAACGCTGAATAACGTCACTCACAGCTAACGCTGAAAAAACGTCATTCACAGCTAACGCTGAAAAACGTCATTCACAGCTAACGCTGAATAACGTCACTCACAGCTAACGCTGAAAAACGTCATTCACAGCTAACGCTGAAAAACGTCATTCACAGCTAACGCTGAAAAACGTCATTCACAGCTAACGCTGAAAAACGTCATTCACAGCTAACGCTGAAAAAACGTCACTCACAGCTAGCGCTGAAAAAAAAACGTCATTCACAGCTGACACTGAATAGCATCAATCACAGGTAACACTAATTAACGTGATTCACAGGTAACACCTTTCTGCGTACGCAGGCTGACGTCCTGCGAACACTCCCTTGTCATATGGACAGACAAGTATTCATCCCATCTACCCGAACAAAGGGAGTGGAGTTTTGGTGTGTATGACCGTTATTTTTTTTTTTTTTTTTTAAAAATCCCGCCATTAAGGCAGCCATACTCCATCTTCGGGGAAAAACAGGTAACACCAAATAACGTCGTCATTCACAGGCACCACCAAACGACGTCATTCACAGGCAACACTAAATAACGTCATTCACAGGCAGGCAACACTAAATAACGTCATTCACAGGCAATACTAGATCACGTCATTCACAGGGCAACACTAAATAACGTCATTCACTGGCAACACCAAATAACGTCAGTCACAGGTCACACTGCGTAACGTTGTTCACGAGCGGCTGCCAAGTGAAGACTCGGTCGGCAAGGCAGACACTCCTACAGGACTGTTTTCATAGATTAAAAAAAAAAAAAAACCCAACCCTACATGACCTTATTCACAAACAAACCAAAAAAAGCCGCCTGGCTTAAAGCTGTGTCATACCAATCGACAAACAAGCCAACAAACAAACAAAAAAAAAAAAAAAAAAAAAGAAAAAAAGACTGACTCTCTCCAGTCGAAGACAGCTGCAGGGAAGAATGTCAATTTTCTAATTTTCACCCTAGAAGTTATATGGATCCCCTTCTCCCATCTAAACACACACACACACACACACACACACACACACACACACACACACACACACACACACACACACACACACACGCACGCACGCACACACACACACACACACACACACACACACACACACACACACACACACACACACACACACATGCACGTACACACGCACGCACGCACGCATGCACGCACGCACGTACACACGCACGCATGCACGCACACACACACAATCCCAGTTTAGGGGGAAAAAAAAAGAAAGATTAGTCTTTGACATAAGCTTGCATACGCAAATACGCAGATTTGCGCATACGTATACACATTCAACAACACATACATGCAAATATATTTGCGTACGAAACATCTCTTATTTCATGTGTTGATTCAGACCTAACAAAAGTTAGGTTTACGTGTGCTTAGTTTCATGCGACGTTAATTTACCAAATGACGTACGCACGCCGTACGTAATAATTCAGACGTCATTACAGTTCCAGAGTAGCACCGGAGGTAGACGAAGCTCCAAGAACTTGTTTAGACTGGAATGATCCGAGCATTTTGAGTGGCTAGAATACGTCGTGATTGCTAATCCCTTAATATCGTTCCACACCTTTTGATAACTTGAGTCTGCTACGTCATGACTTCCCACACTCCAGAGGTGTTTTTTTTTTTTTTTTGTTTTGTTTTTTGATGGGCTGTTCTAAGCCATGTTTTTGTACCCCCAGTTCTTATAGAAAGGGGGTACGTTTCAATGAGAACGAAGAAAATTATGCTGTATGTGTGTCTGTCCGTGGTCAAAATGTGTTCCACTCGCTCTAGACAAAACTTCTGGGCCGATCTTTCTGAAAATTTGTACATATGTTCATTACGGGTCACGGATGATGCCCGATGTTTTATTTGACCACAATAGCCGTTACTAACGGCTGTAACGGCCCAAAACGATTTCTTCTTCTTTATGGAATATCCCAGAAAGTACTTGGCCGATTTATAATTGGTTTGGACATGCGTATTCAAGATAACTGGGAGTACATTTATATGCTTTGCATCTGTTTTTAACTTCGACTTCATAAACTTAATTTTCTGGGTTCGGGGTAGGTGATAGGTTGCGGGTGTGTGTGTGTGTGTGTGTGTGTGTGTGTGTGTGTGTGTGTGTGTGTTCTGTTTTGTACCTCAGAAATTGTTGATCCAGAAACATAGCTGCATATGGTTGTGAGTTGTTCATTCTGCATCCGTATGTGTGGAAGCTGCCACATAGCAGAATGAGATCTGTTCGTCATTTGATTAACAGTCATGCGCGTGTCCCAGAACAGATTCCACCTTTGTTTTCATATTAGTTGCTTTCACACAGGTTTGATTTACTGTGAGCTCCAAGTCTGTCAAAAAAAAATTCCAGCTATGTTACATTGAAAAAAAAAAAAAGAAGAAAATCAGATGAAAAACAAGAAAATCAGATGAAAAACAAACTCTAGTTTCTCCTCCTCCACAAAACAAAAAAACAACAGCTTTCATCATAAACTTCATTTCATCAGTTTGTTTCTCCACATTACCCAGAGCAGCTTGGCCGCTGAAATAAAGCGATTTCGGTACTCAGTCAGAAAAGTACACACATAAAGAAACAAACTTCACAACAAAGAAAACTGAGGCCCCCAAATATGCTCTTTTATAGTTTATGGAACACAAAGCGAGGTGTTTACAAAAGGATCGCATTCATGGGTAATACTGTAACAATTGTGTCTGTATGCTGTTGTGTTTCTCATGGAATGGTCAAGACCTGTGTCAATCAATGGACATTTGGGAAATGTAACTTTAAACTGCTTTTCAAAATAAAATACATGAAAGACATACATAAAGCTGGGTCGCATTCATGCTGCATACCTTTTGTAAATGAGAAATCGCATATATGAATGTGTGGAGTAACATGAAGAGAAGAGAGAGAGAGAGAGAGAGAGAGAGAGAGAGAGAGAGAGAGAGAGAGAGAGAGAGAGAGAGAGAGAGAGATTTATTCAAAAACAACTGCAAATTAGATGTCGCGTTTTTTTTGGAAATTAAAATTGGTTTTGTCATACCTTTTTTTCATTTTTTTTTTTTTCATTTCGCGTTGGTAAATGACAGGCAAACAACTTTACCCAAGCAAGCATATGACCGAAACAAAACTCTGGTTAACATGGATTTCTTTGCTTTTTTTGGACACAAACAGGCTTTCATAGTGTTCACTACTTCTGACTCTGCTCAGAATTCTCCGCCTTTTGGCACATGATCACTGCCGTAGCATTCATGGCCTGGGACCTGGCCCACCCAGCACCTGCATGCCAACGGCCTGGACAAGCTGCAGGGCTTTCTGGGCACTCCACCAAGGCTCACCGGCCTCTGCCTCACAGCCGTCACCAGTGCTGGCAGGAATGCAGTTGAAGGCCTCCATAGAGTGCAGCACAGCGGCTCCTTTGCAGCTCCTCACGTTCTCCGCCAGGTCACTGGACACGAAGAAGTCCAACAGGGAGAAGTGACCTCCAGGCTTCAGCGCCTTCCGGATCGCCCGCAGAGCGTCTGAAGGGTGGGAAAGACCGTAAATGACGTTGGACATCAACAGCCAATCCACGGCCCCCTGGAGGTCGCCGGGCAGGTGGAGGACGTCGAGGACGCGGAAGGACACGTTGGTCAGACCCAGGGCCTGGGCGCGGGCCTGCGCCTGGTCCAGCGGGTCGGGCTCCAGGTCGGTCAGCATGAAGGTGGAGTGGGGAACAATGCGGCCAGGTGCAGGAACAGCCGGCCCGTGCCACAGCCCACCTCCACGGCCTTCACCCCCTTCTCTGTGGGCCGTCACAGAAAGGAGGCGTGTGAGCATCCGCCGCTAATGGCACCTCACCATCCTCACAGGTTAGGCTAAAGGTATTGCACAGCCTTCGCTAAGAATGTCTGTGTATTTCATTTCAGGGATTCATTAATGTTAGTACATCTGGATGATCTATACCTATTAACACACAAAGGTCATTGTGAGTATTTCTATCGACAGTAGGACATCGTTTAGAACTGAGGTTTGCCGTGCAAGAGAATTCCAAAGATGCTGCTCTATGGACAACTGAAGGAAGGGCAACGTGACCAAGGAAGGCCTCTAAAGAGACATAAAGACACCTTAAAGGCTAACCTCAGAAGCTGCAACATCGACACTGCTTCCTGGGAAGATGTCGCCCTTGACAGAACACAGTGGAAGCAACAGTGTACCCAGGGCACAAAGACATCTGAGCGCAACAGAGCAGCCGCCATCCAGGAAAGGAGGAATCGGAGAAGATGGGGGCCATCCTTGCAGGACTCCATTCCATGCAGCGTCTGTGGACGACTTTGTGCCTCAAGAACTGGTTTTCCTTACCACATGAGGACCCAAATCAGCCTGCTTTCTCATCCGTCGGACACGATGGGAGAATCCATCATCATCATCATCATCATCATCATCATCATCATCACCACCATCATCATCATCATCATCATCATCATCACCATCATGCCGTGGAAGAAGTGCTTGCCTGTTCACACGCGCCCCCTGCCCTCCCGTTTGTGAGAGTTCCTGGTATCACTGTCTAATGAAACTTTGAGGGATATATCCCCACTCACCGTCCACGCTCAACACCTTTTCTCACAGGCAGTATCAAGGAACCCCTTTGGGTCAGACTCATGTAAAAAGAGCGACATTCAGAACCAGCTCGAAAATAACCGTATTGCCAGGGAATGGTGAAGGGGGTATTCACACGAATTGTGAAAGGGCCTGATTCACAGAATATGCCAAAGGATCGTCGTCACAGGTAACACTAACGAACCTTGAATCCAATTCAAACGACAAAGGAAAGACATATGTAATAGGGGACTGTGTCCAGAAGACAGTACAAAGGACCCTATCCCATTATGAGAAAAGGGCAAAAGATGCGTGTACACATTCTCAGATTAAAAAGAGCCTTTTCTCTAGTAATTAAAAAATAAAAGGTAACCATTGACATATGCAAAGGGAATTCCGAAACACCCATTCTCCATTTTTGAAGTGAGGCTGTGAAGAAATTGACAGAGATTCATAGCTGGCTATCCGCGCACAGATCTGTACCTTATTGTATTCCCAGTTCTTCTAGAACAGGGAGTACTTTACAATGGGAACGAAGAAATGCTATCTCTCTGTGTGTCTGTGTGTCTGTCCGTGGTCAAATATGTTCCACTTGCCCCCCACAAAACTTCTGGGCCGATCTTTCTGAAGATTGGTACGTATGTTCATTATGGGCCACGGATGATGCCCGATGTTTTATTTTACCAGAATACCGTAACTAACGGCTATATAACGGCCCAAAACAGTTTTTCTTCTTTATGGAATATCTCAGAAAGTACTTGGCCGATTTATAAGCGGCTCGGACACGCGTATTCAAAATAAACTGAGAGTACGTTTATATGTTTTGCATCTTTTTTTTTTATCTTCTACATAATTCCCTGCACTAGACCTGTACCTTTGTCTCTCTCTTTTGCTATTAATTTCCTGCACTAGATCTGTACCTTTGTCTCTCTTCTACACTTAATTCCCTGCATAGATCTGTACCTTTTGTCTCTCTTCTACACATTATTCCCTGCACTAGATCTGTACCTTTGTCTCTCTTCTACAGTTCATTCCCTGCAATGGAGTGTTATCCACTAGCCTAAACGGACGCGTCTCTGACAGAGTTGCTTAAATTTCCAGACCAACGCTGCAGCATGTCTGTATCTCTCGGGTCTGGTTGACGCCGGGAAATATGATGACAGTAATCTTAAGGGGTACAGCCCCGTCATGTAGTCTCAGACCGGAATGGAAATCCATAGCATCGTTTTTATCATCCTCACCCCCACTGATCAGCATATTAGAAAAAAAGGGGTGGGGTGGGTGGGGTCTCAAATCTGTTGTTGTCTTTCATACCCTGCTCTCATGGCGACCTCACTTCCCCTCACGGGTGATTCCTTCTCCACGTCTGTGCCAGTGGTGTGAAGTTCTGCTGGAGGGGGGGGGGGGGGGGGGGGGGGGGGGGGGGGGGGGGGGGGGGGGGGGGGGGGGGGTCACAGGTATTGGCCAATTCATGGAGACTGTCTGTCAGACGGTCGGACGTGGTGGCGCCCTTCGGAGGGAGAGCTCTCATCCACACTGGCTCTCTGCGACTATTACCAATACCATGCACACTTATCCTCGTTACATGAGGGGCTCAGCCGGTGGTGTCCTGCGCATGCTGCGATCAGGACAGGCACCACTGAACAACACCACCCAAGTGATTCGGCGGCATTGCAGTGTCTTTCTCTAGGGGTTGCCTCACAGCGACTTGACATTGACTGCTCTTTGTGGAGTGTTGGTGCCGGAGCTATGGCGGGACAAACCATGCTGTGTGGCTGTGGATGGGGGGTGGAGGAGGGGGGTGGGGGGTGGGGTGGGGCTGGAATGAACGACGGTGGGTGCAATGCCACTGAAGGGGCACAGAAGAGGAGACAGCAAACAAACAAACAAACAAACAAACAAACGAACATAACCTACTGTGGAACCAGTCGCTGATAAAGTTTGCTATTAGACTCCCTCTTCCCCCTTGGTTAAAGGCTGTGTCAGGCCAACTGACATAGGCTAGAATACCAAGGCTGCATCAAAATGTGGTTATGCTCAGCATAGTTATGCGGGGATTGTTTTCAGGTGTGACAAGCTCCTAGCATAACATTATCAGTCTCCAAAATCCCCCGAAGTCAGAGCGTGGCTGCCCACATGGTGGGGGTAATCAAAAACGGTCACACACATAATGTTCTCATCATCCTCAGCTGATGCATTTGTACCATAGCGTTCAAGTACTTTGGCTGTTCGGATGATCCCTGGAGTCTTTTAGCCCGGGCACGACGACGACGACGACGACGACGACGACAACACAACAACACACAACAACAGCAACACAACAACAACAACAACAACAACAACAACAACAACAACAACAACAACAACAACAGAACAGACTCCCTCTTTCTCTGTCTAATATCTCGTGCTACCGCAACAACAACAACAACAGCAACAGACTCCCTCTTTTCTCTGTCTAATATCTCGTGCTACCGCAACAACAACAACAACAGCAACAGACTCCCTCTTTCTCTGCCTAATATCACGTGCTATCGCAACAACAACAACAACAACAACAACAACAACAAC
Source organism: Conus betulinus (assembly GCA_016801955.1). Taxonomy (NCBI): domain Eukaryota; kingdom Metazoa; phylum Mollusca; class Gastropoda; order Neogastropoda; family Conidae; genus Conus; species Conus betulinus. The sequence continues at coordinate 96,151 of JADBJO010001109.1, forward strand.
AGCAACAGACTCCCTCTTTCTCTGTCTAATATCTCGTGCCACTGCAGTGGCATCATCTCATTCCGGCTCCGCGTCCACACTCTCACATCCTGACTTAACTCACAGATATCCTCTTCATTATGACAGGGAGGGCAGATCATTTCCGTTGAGCATTTGTCTCATTTCTATAGCTCGTCTCTTAGCTCGTTGTGAGAGAGAGAGAGAGAGAGAGAGAGAGAGAGAGAGAGAGAGAGAGAGAGAGAGGAGAGAGGGAAGGAGTGAGAGAGGGAGAGGAGGAGAGAGAGAGAGAGAGAGAGAGAGAGGAGAGAGAGAGAGAGAGAGAGAGAAGGGAGAGAGAGACAGACAGAGGAGAGAAAGAGAGAGAGAGAGAGAGAGAGAGAGAGAGAGAGAGAGAGAGACAGAGAGACAGACGGAGAGAGAGAGAGAAAGAGACGATGAGAAACAAAGAGAGAGAGAGAGAGAGAGATAGAGAGAGAGAGAGAGAGGAGACAGAGTAAAAGAGACGACAACAGACAGTACAGACAGAGAGAGAGAGAGAGAGAGAGATAGAGAGAGAGAGAGAGAGAGAGAGAGAGAGAAGGCCCTCAGTCAACTTTCCAAAAGAGAGATTTGCAGACAGCAGCACCATACCCAACAAAGAGGAGAGAGAGCACGATGAGTAACAGGACAGGGAAACATAGAGAGAGAGAGAGAGAGGCCCTCATGGTTGTAGACAGAGAGAGAGGAGAGAGAGCAGAAAAACCTACCTCACAGACAAACCCCAACGGCCCCTCAGATTGCAGACAGCAGCACCATACCCAACAAAGCCCTCACAGTTGGACAGAGCAGCACCATAGACAAAGCCCTCAGAGTTGAGAGACAGAGCAGCACCATACCCAACAAAGAGAGACAGTTTAGAGAGAGCAGCACCATACCCAACAAAGCCCTCACAGTTGTAGACAGAGCAGAGCACCATACCCAACAAAACCCTCACAGTTGTAGACAGCAGCAGCATACCCAACAAAGCCCTCACAGTTGTAGACAGACCAGCAGCACAATACCAAACAAAAGCCCCTCACAGTTTTGTAGACAGAGCAGCACCAGACCCAACAAAAGCCCTCACAGTTGTAGACAGAGCCAAACCATATCCCCAACGCCTCACAGCAGCTCACATTTAGCAACAAAGCCCTCACAGTTGTAGACAGAGCAGCACCATACCCAACAAAAACCCTCACAGTTTGTAGACAGACCAGCAACCACCATACCCAACAAAGCCCTCACAGTTGTAGACAGAGCCAGCACCATACCCAACAAAGCCCTCACAGTTGTAGACAGAGCAGCAGCACTACCCAACAAAGCCCTCACAGTTGTAGACAGACCAGACACAAGCAGCACCATACCCAGACAGCCCTCACAGTTGTAGACAGAGCAGCACCATAACCAACAAAGCCCTCACAGTTGTAGACAGAGAGAGCAGCATACCCAACAAAGCCCTCACACCAACAGAGCAGCCCATACCCAACAAAGCCCTCACAGTTGAGACAGCATCATCAATACCCAACAAAGCCCTCACAGTTGTAGACAGACCAGCCATACCCAACAAAGCCCTCACAGTTGTAGACAGAGCAGCAGCCATACCCAACAAAGCCCTCACAGTTGTAGACAGAGCAGCAGCACAATACAAGAAGCCCGATGAGAAACAAACAAAGCCCTCACAGTTGTAGACAGAGCAGCATACCCAACAAACCCTACCAAAGCCCTCATGGTTGTAGACAGAGCAGCACCATACCCAACCCAACAAAGCCCTCACAGTTTGTAGACAGAGCAGAAAAACCATACCCAACAAAGCCGTCACAGTTGCAGACAGCAGCAGCCACCAACAAAGCCCTCACAGTTGTAGACAGACAGAGCAGCACCATACCCCCAACAAAGCCCTCACAGTTGTAGACAGAGCAGCACCATACCCAACAAAGCCCTCATAGTTGTAGACAGAGCAGCACCATACCCAACAAAGCCCTGACAGATGTAGACAGAGCAGAAAAACCATACCCAACAAAGCCGTCACAGTTGCAGACAGCAGCAGCAGCATACCCAACAAAGCCCTCACAGTTGTAGACAGACCAGCAGCACAATACCAAACAAAACCCTCACAGTTGTAGACAGAGACCAGCACCATACCCAACAAAGCCCTCACAATTGTAGACAGACCAGCAGCAGCATACCCAACAAAGCCCTCACAGTTGTAGACAGAGCAGCACCATACCCAACAAAACCCTCACAGTTGTAGACAGACCAGCAGCACCACACCCAACAAAGCCCTCACAGTTGTAGACAGAGCAGCACCATACCAACAAAGCCCTCACAGTTGTAGACAGAGCAGCACCATACCCAACAAAGCCCTCACAGTTGTAGACAGAGCAGCAGCATACCCAACAAAGCCCTCACAGTTGTAGACAGACCAGCAGTATACCCAACAAAGCCCTCACAGTTGTAGACAGAGCAGCAGCATACCCAACAAAGCTCTCACAGTTGTAGACAGAGCAGCACCATACCCAACGAAGTGCTCACAGTTGCAGACAGCAGCAGCATACCCAACAAAGCCCTCACAGTTGTAGACAGACCAGCACCATATCCAACAAAGCCCTCACAGTTGTAGACAGAGCAGCAGCAGCATACCCAACAAAGCCCTCACAGTTGTAGACAGACCAGCAGCACAATACCCAACAAAGCCCTCACAGTTGTAGACAGACCAGCACTATACCCAACAAAGCCCTCACAGTTGTAGACAGAGCAGCAGCAGCATACCCAACAAAGCCCTCACAGTTGCAGACAGAGCAGCAGCACCACCCCAACAAAGTCCTCACAGTTGTAGACAGAGCAGCAACACCATACCCAACAAAGCCCTCACAGTTGGAGACAGAGCAGCACCACCACAACAAAGCCCTCACAGTTGGAGACAGAGCAGCACCATACCCAACAAAGCGCTCACAGTTGTAGACAGATCAGCACCACACCAACCCAACAAAGCCCTCACAGTTGGAGACAGAGCAGCACCATACCCAACAAACAAACCCCTCACAGTTGTAGACAGACCAGCTCCACCACACCCAGCAAAGCCCTCACAGTTGTAGACTGACCAGCAGCATACCCAACAAAGCCCTCACAGTTGTAGACAGAGCAGCAGCACCACACCCGACAAAGCGCTCACAGTTGTAGACAGACCAGCAACATACCCAACAAAGCCCTCACAGTTGCAGACAGAGCAGCAGCAGCACCCAACAAAGTCCTCACAGTTGTAGACAGAGCAGCAACACCATACCCAACAAAGCCCTCACAGTTGGAGACAGAGCAGCACCATACCCAGCAAAGCCCTCACAGTTGGAGACAGAGCAGCACCACCCCAACAAAGCCCTCACAGTTGAAGACAGAGCAGCAGCATACCCAACAAAGCGCTCACAGTTGTAGACAGATCAGCAACATACCCAAAAAAGCCCTCACAGTTGGAGACAGAGCAGCAACACCATACCCAACAAAGCCCTCCACAGTTGGAGACAGAGCAGCAGCACCACACCCAACAAAGCGCTCACAGTTGTAGACAGAGCAGCAACACACCCAAAAAAGCCCTCACAGTTGGAGACAGACCAGCAACACCATACCCAACAAAGCCCTCACAGTTGTAGACAGACCAGCACCATACCCAACAAAGTCCTCACAGTTGTAGACAGACCAGCAACATACCCAAAAAAACCCTCACAGTTGGAGACAGAGCAGCAACACCATACCCAACAAAGCCCTCACAGTTGTAGACAGAGCAGCAGCACCACACCCAACAAAGCGCTCACAGTTGTAGACAGATCAGCACCATACGCAA
>JADBJO010001109.1:117500-130000 GCA_016801955.1 Conus betulinus
AAAAAAACGATGTTTTGTTCTGTCAGATCAAAAGAATGGTGTTTTCTGTTTCGTCACATCAAAAGAACGGTGTTTTCTGTTTTTTCCGGATCAAAAGAACTTTGTTTTTTGTTTTGTCACATCAAAAGGATGGTGTTTTCTTTTTTATCAGACTAAAAGAACGGTGTTTTCTCTTTCGTTAGATCAAAAGAATGGTGTTTTCTGTTTCGTTAGATCAAAAGAATTTTTTTTGCTGTTTTGTAGATCAAAAGAATGGTATTTTCTGTTTCGTCAGATCAAAAGAATGGTGTTTTCTGTTTTGTCAGATAAAAAGAAAGGTGTTTTCTGTTGTGTCAGATCAAAAGAACGGTGTTTTCTGTTTCGTCAGATCAAAAGAACGGTGTGTTCGTTGCTTTGTCAGATGAAAAATATGGTGTTTTCTGTTTGGTCAATGAAAAGAATGATGTTTTCTGTTTCTTCAGATGAAAAGAATGTTTTCTTTTGTTTCGTCAGATCAAAAGAAAGGTGTTTGCTGTTTCGTCAGATCAGAAAAAATGGTATTTTCTGTTTCGTTAGATCAAAAGAATGGCGTTTTCTGTTTCCCTCGATCAAAAGAGTTGTGTTTTCTGTATGGTCAGATCAGAAGAAAGGTGTTTTCTGTTTTGTCAGATAAAAAGAAAGGTGTTTTCTGTTGTGTCAGATCAAAAGAATGGTGCTTTCTGTTTTGTCAGACCGAAAGAACGGTGTTTTCTGTTCCGTCAGATCAAAAGAAAGGTGTTTCGTGTTTTGTGAGATGACAAGAAAAGTGCTTTCTGTTTTTTGTCAGACCAAAAGAACGGTGTTTTCTGTTTCGTCAAATGAAAAGAAAGGTCTTAAATATATGTTAGCGAACCGCCAAGAGAAACGTGGACAAACGAGTCACAAGACAAAACACGACGCGTTTCGACCTCTTAGGTTTTCTTCAGGCAAGACACAAAACAAATAGACAATGAAAATGAACGAATTTTTCACTTTGCTTAGACCTCTTCAGCGCAAGGTAGCAGGCGTTGAATCTTTTGTCTTGTGACTCGTTTGTCTTGGCGGTTCGCTAACGTTTATTTAAGATTTGTTTAGATTTCCGCCTGCAGTCGTCTCGCTTTGCAACCAGAAAAGAAAGCTGTTTTCTCTTTTGTGAGATGAACAGAAAGGTGTTTTCTGTTGTGTGAGGTGAACAGAAAGGTGTTTTCTGTTTTGTGAGGTGAAAAAAGAAAGGTGTTTTTGTTGTGTGAGGTGAAAAGAAAGGTGTTTTCTGTTTTGTGAGGTGAAAGGAAAGGTGTTTTCTGTTCTGTGAGATGACAAGAAAGATGCTTTCTGTTTTTTGTCAGACCAAAAGAACTGTGTTTTCTGTTTCGTCAAATGGAAAGAAAGATGTTTTTTTCTGTTTTGTGAGGTGAAAAGAAAGGTGCTTTTCTGTTTTGCGAGGTGAAAAAGGAAGGTGAAAAGAAAGGTGTTTTGTGAGGTGAAAAGAAAGGTGTTTTTCTGCTTGGTGAGGTGAAAAGAAAGGTGTTTTCTGCTTTTGTGAGGTGAAAGAAAGATGTTTTCTGTTTGTGAGGTGAACAGAAAGGTGTTTTCTGCTTTGTGAGGTGAACAGAAAGGTGTTTTCTGTTTTGTGAGATGAAAAAGAAAGGTGTTTTCTGTGTGGTCATTTTGCTGTCGTTTCATGACGCCTGACGGGCAGGTACGTGCGCGAGGTGCTGAACTCCCTGACGGCCATTGGCCTGGTGCAGCTGGAGGCGGGGACAGGGGGGGAGGAGGGGCGGGAGGCCAGGTACTGGGTGCCGCCCCCTTGCCGGCAGATGTTGCAGACTTACGGCGCCAACGCCCTGTATGTTTCCGCTTCCGGCATGCGCTACTCCGACATGAGGAAGTGCTTGGCGTTGGAGGGACCGGCAAGTCAGTGCTCACGTTCATTTCTTTTTAATGTATTATTATCATTATCATTGCTGTTAGTATTATTAGTAGTAGTTGTAGTAGTAGTAGTAGTATCACCGTCAGTGTTATTGTTGTTATTATTATTATCAGTAGTAGTAGTAGTATCGTCAGTATTGTTATTATTATTATCAGTAGTAGTAGTGGTAGTAGTAGTAGTAGTAGTAGTAGCATCGTCATTATTATTGTTGTTATTATTATTATCAGTAGGAGTAGTAGTAGTAGTAGCAGTAGTATCATCATTATCATTATTGTTATTATTATTATTACTTTTTCGTTCCTCAGCAAGACTTCTGAGACTGGTAAATTTGACGAGATTTTTGCGACCGTGAGTCATACTGATTAAGGCAGCCACACTCCGTGTGTTGGGGCTCAGTGTCCAAACACGACACCAGTCTGCACGTGTTTTATTCTCGTCTCGCCCCCTCCCTCCCACCACCACCACCACCACCACCACACGATGACCTTCACACCTCCGGAAGGTGCACTGGTTGTTTCACGTGCGTGTAGGAGCTTTTCGGATATTCAGCGACTGAAACGGGGGTTAAAAGTAAAAAAAAAAAAAAAAAAAAAATCAAAACAAAACAAAACAAGTAGCTGGGATAACAGGACCTGCGCAAAAAAAAAAAAAAAAAAAAAAAAAAGAAAGAAAGAAAGAAAAAAAAAAAAAGAAAGAAAGAAAAAAAAATCGTCCTCACGTAAGCGACGTGATCAACTGTGACAACTCCCACGATCTGCGCGATGAAGATTGGGCTGACTTTTAGGAGGCAAGATTTCAAAAGATCGTCAACAACAAGGGCTGTAGTGCGTCGATACCGTCCCCAGCTCCCACGGGAGACAACTCGCCACGACGGGAGACAACTCACCACGACGGGAGACAACTCACGACGACGACGTCCATGCAGGGAGAGTGGTCGGGAATCTGCACGGGAGAGGAAGGGAGATAAAAGACTTTCAGACACAGTTCTGGCAGCATCACGACAACGTCACGACCTCCGACCCTCCCGACTTCTCGTCCGCGAAACATTTGTTAGCGAGGACTTGACGAGATATCACCAACTTGATGCCACGCAGATCGAACATGAGCGCGTGAAGATGGGAACATGCTGAGGACATGATATGCCCCTGTGTGGGGGAGAGAGAATGTTTAATTTAAGCATCGTGCTTTGTTCTACGGTCCCGTCACACACAGCGGTGTTTACCTGATTCACTGGCAGTTAACATAATTATGTTCTCAAGATGATTTTAAAGCCAGTCTTGACAACCATTTACTTCTTTTCACGACAGCAATTTTTTTTCTTTCTTTCGCCGTTCCACAACACAGTACCATTCAGGGAGAGAGGTGCAAGAGAGGTTAGGGGTGTGGAAGAGGGGGAAAGGTCAGGTGGATCGTGGGATGGGGCGGTGTGGGAGGAATTAAGGGGGGCAGTTTGACGCTGGTAGAGCTGGACAGTGTCTCAAGAACCCGTTTAGTTTTGCAACGTTACTAGAGCTTTTTTGAGGTTTTTGTTTATCATCATCATCATCATCATCATCATCGTCATCATCGTCTTCATCATCATCATCATCATCATCATCATCATCATCATCATCACCATCATCATCATCATCATCATCATCATCATCTTTGTTGTTGCTATGACGACGACGACGATGATGATGACGTCACTATAGTCATTTTCATTGTTGTTGTTGGTACTGTTATTATTTAATGTTATCATGGTGATGATTATTGTTATTTATATGTTATTAATGTGATGACGATGATGATTGTTGTAGTTGTTATTATTATTGTGACGGTCATTATCGTTCATTATTATTGTTATCGTTTTTATAATTCACATCGTGATCGTTCTTACCACCATCCATTATCATACTATCGTTCTGACCATCTTTTGTTATCCACCTCCTCCTCCTCCTCCCCCTCCTCCTCCTCCTCATTACTGTCGTCATCAACGTCATCATCATTCATCATTATCCTCCTTTTCCACCTCATATTCATCATCTCCATCATTATCATCACCATCATCATCATTACCATCACCATCACCATCCTCCTCCTACTCCTCACAATCGTCATCTCCATCATCATCATTGCCATCATCATCATTATCAGCATCATCGTCGTCACGATCATCATCACCATCATGATCATATCATTATCCTCCTCCTCCTCCTCCTCCTCCTCCTCCATCCATCATCATCCTCATAATCTTCATCACCATCATGATCATCACCATCCTCCTCCTCCTCTTCCTCACCATTCTCCTCCCCCACCTCATGTTTCCCCTCATCCACACCCCTCCTTCTCCTCCTCCTCATATTCCTCCTCCTCCTTCTATTCCTCTTCATCCTTCCCCTCATCTTCTTCCTCATCCTTCTCCTCTTTCTCTTCCTATTCTTCCTCCTCCTTCTCCCCCCCCCCCCCCCTCCTCCACGTCCCCCTCCTCCTCGTCAGCCTCATCTTCATATCACCATTATGGTAGCACGAGTTGGCTGTGTGTGGGAGGACACAGACAGCTGGATGAATGACAGGCTACAGACTGCTGGGCACGTGGCAGATTGCTGGGTGTGTGAGAGACTACAGACAGCTGGGTGTGTGTGCAGACTGCTGGGTGTGTGAGAGACTACAGAGTGCTGGATGTGTTACAGACTGCTGGGTGTGTGTGTGTGTGCAGACTGCTGGGTGTGTGTGTGACAGATTGCTGGGTGTGGTGCAGACTGCTGGGTGTGTGTGTGCAGACTGCTGGGTGTGTGTGCAGACTGCTGGGTGTGTGTGACAGATTGCTGGGTGTGTGTGTGCAGACTGCTGGGTGTGTGTGACAGATTGCTGGGTGTGTGTGCAGACTGTTGGGTGTGTGCGACAGATTGCTGGATGTGTGTGCAGACTGCTGGGTGTGTGTGCAGACTGCTGGGTGTGTGTGCAGACTGCTGGGTATGTGTGACAGATTGCTGGGTGTGTGTGCAGACTGCTGGGTGTGTGTGCAGACTGCTGGGTGTGTGACAGACTACAGACTGCTGGTGTGTGACAGACTGCTGGGTGTGTGTGCAGACTGCTGGGTGTGTGACAGACTACAGACTGCTGGTGTGTGACAGACTGCTGGGTGTGTGTGCAGACTGCTGGGTGTGTGTGCAGACTGCTGGGTGTGTGTGCAGACTGCTGGGTGTGTATGCAGACTGCTGGGTGTGTGTGCAGACTGCTGGGTGTGTGACAGATTGCTGGGTGTGTGTATGCAGACTGCTGGGTGTATGTGCAGACTGCTGGGTGTGTGTGACAGACTGCTGGGTGTGTGTGCAGACTGCTGGGTGTGTGTGCAGACTGCTGGGTGTGTGTGACAGACTACAGACTGCTGGTGTGTGACAAACTGCTGGGTGTTGTGTGCAGACTGCTGGGTGTGTGACAGACTACAGACTGCTGGTGTGTGACAGACTGCTGGGTGTGTGTGCAGACTGCTGGGTGTGTGTGACAGATTGCTGGGTGTGTGTGCAGACTGCTGGGTGTGTGTGTGCAGACTGCTGGGTGTGTGTGACAGATTGCTGGGTGTGTGTGCAGACTGCTGGGTGTGTGTGCAGACTGCTGGGTGTGTGTGATAGATTGCTGGGTGTGTGACAGACTACAGACTGCTGGTGTGTGTGCAGACTGCTGGGTGTGTGTGCAGACTGCTGGGTGTGTGTGCAGACTGCTGGGTGTGTGTGACAGATTGCTGGGTGTGTATGCAGACTGCTGGGTGTGTGTGACAGACTGCTGGGTGTGTGTGCAGACTGCTGGGTGTGTGTGACAGATTGCTGGGTGTGTGTGCAAACTGCTGGGGTGTGTGTGACAGACTGCTGGGTGTGTGTGCAGACTGCTGGGTGTGTGTGACAGATTGCTGGGTGTGTGTGACAGATTGCTGGGTGTGTGTGCAGACTGTTGGGTGTGTGTGACAGATTGCTGGGTGTGTGACAGACTACAGATTGCTGGTGTGTGCAGACTGCTTGGTGTGTGTGACAGATTGCTGGGTGTGTTGCAGACTACAGACTGCTGGTGTGTGCAGACTGCTTGGTGTGTGTGACAGACTGCTGGTGTGTGTGTGACAGATTGCTGGGTGTGTGACAGACTACAGACTGCTGGTGTGTGCAGACTGCTGGGTGTGTGTGACAGAGATTGCTGGGTGTGTGACAGACTACAGACAGCTGGTGTGTGCAGACTGCTGGGTGTGTGTGACAGACTGCTGGGTGTGTGTGTGACAGATTGCTGGGTGTGTGACAGACTACAGATTGCTGGGTGTGTTGCAGACTACAGACTGCTGGTGTGTGCAGACTGCTTGGTGTGTGTGACAGACTGCTGGGGTGTGTGTGACAGATTGCTGGGTGTGTTGCAGACTACAGACTGCTGGTGTGTGCAGACTGCTGGGTGTGTGTGACAGACTGCTGGGTGTGTGTGACAGATTGCTGGGTGTGTGACAGACTACAGACTGCTGGTGTGTGTGCAGACTGCTGGGTGTGTGTGACAGATTGCTGGGTGTGTGACAGACTACAGACAGACAGCTGGTGTGTGCAGACTGCTGGGTGTGTGTGACAGACTGCTGGGTGTGTGTGACAGATTGCTGGGTGTGTGACAGACTACAGACTGCTGGTGTGTGCAGACTGCTGGGTATGTGTGACAGATTGCTGGGTGTGTTGCAGACTGCTGGGTGTGTGTGCAGACTGCTGGGTGTGTGTGCAGACTGCTGGGTGTGTGTGACAGATTGCTGGGTGTGTGACAGATTACAGACTGCTGGTGTGTGCAGACTGCTGGGTGTGTGTGCAGAGGTGCGCAATGATGTTGAGACCTTCAACGCCTTTGAAAAGGGAGGCCTGATGGTTCTGGACAGCATCGTGCAGGGTCTTCTGCAGACCCCGGGCCTCCAGGGCAGCCTAGGTGAGCCAATTGTACTCTCAGCCTGGGTGAGCCATTTTTACTCTCAGCCTAGGTGAGCCGTTTTTACTCTCAGCCTTGGTGAACCATTTTTACTCTCGGCCTAGGTGAGCCATTTTTACTCTCAGCCTAGGTGAGCTATTTTTACTCTCAGCCTAGGTGAGCCATTTTTACTTTCAGCCTAGGTGAGCCATCTTTACTCTCAGCCTGGGTGAGCCATTTTTACTCTCAGCCTAGGTGAGCCATCTTTACTCTCAGCCTAGGTGAGCCATTTTTACTCTCGGCCTTGGTGAGCAGTTGTTTAACTCTCAGCCTAAGTGAGCCGTTTTTACTCTCGGCCTAGATGAGCGATTTTCACACAGCCTAGGTGAGCCATCTTCACACAGCCTAGGTGAGCCATCTGCACGCAGCCTAGGTGAGCGATCTTCACATAGCCTAGGTGAGCCATCTTCAAACAGCCTAGGTGAGCGATCTTCACACAGCCTAGGTGAGCGATCTTCACACAGCCTTGGTGAGCAGTCTTCACACAGCCTAGGTGAGCAGTCATCACACAGCCTAGGTGAGCCATCTTCAAACAGCCTAGGTGAGCCATCTTCACACAGCCTAGGTGAGCCATTTTCACACAGCCAAGGTGAGCAATCTTCACACAGCCTAGGTGAGCGATCTTCACACAGCTTAGGAGAGCCATCTTCACACAGCTTAGGTGAGCGATCTTCACACAGCTTAAGTGAGCGATCTTCACACAGCTTAGGTGAGCGATCTTCACACAGCCTTGGTGAGCCATTTTTACTCTCATCCTAGGTGAACCATCTTCACACAGCCTTGATGAGCCATCTTCACACAGCCTAGGTGAGCAATCTTCACACAGCTTAGGTGAGCAATCTTCGGCCTAGGTGAGCAGTCGTCACACAGCCTAGATGAGCAGTCTTCACACAGCCTAAATGAGCAATCTTTGTCTCCTGATTATATTAGTTTCTTTTAGATGTTATTCTAACTGCACCCTGATTTATCGCTGTGTTGCTCTAACTCCTTACTTTCAGTAGTTTCCTTTAAATTTTATTTCTAGCTGTAGTCAGTTACTTTATCTCCTGACCTTTATTAGCTTCTTTCTAGAGATTATTTCTAACCACTCGAGACACACACACTTACACACACACACACACACGCACACACACACACGCACACACGCACACACACACACACACACTTACACACACACACACACACATACATACACACACACACACACACACACACACACACACACACACACATGCATAGGCGCATGCATGCATGCATAAAGGCCAGCTCCAAACACACACACACACACACGCACGCACGCACGCACGCACACGCATGGGTGCTTGCATGCAGGCATGCATAAAGGCCAACACCAAAACACACATACAACACACTCATGAACACACACACCCCCCCCCCCCCCTTCCCTCAAGCCGCCCCTACCAGTGAGGCGCAGTGTCGGTGTATGTTTGACGTGCAGAGAAAGGCATCGAGGCCCTGGAGGTGGGCGGCGGCACGGGCTGGCTCTTCCTGAGACTTGCCTCCATGTTCCCCAACTCCCGCTTCACCCTCAGCGACCCCATCCAGGCGCCCCTGGACCAGGCCCGCCAGCAGGCCGACACCCGGGGCCTCCAGAATCTGTCCTTCAAGGTCCTGGATATCCTCCACACCCCCGACGACGTCCAGGAGAGCAGCTTCGACTGGATCGTCACCATGGACGTCATCCACGACCTGCCTTACCCGCTCAGAGGCCTGAAGGAGATCGCCCGGCTGCTGAAACCTGGAGGTCACTTCTCCCTGGTGGACCAGTTCGTCCCGGACCACATCCGGGACAACGTCGACTCCAAGGACGTGGCGTGTCTGTACGCTCTGAGCACGTTCTTATGTCTGCCCGAGAGCTACCAGGAGGCGGACTCGGAGGCCCTGGGGGCGTGTTGGGGCACGAAGAAGGCGCAGGGGCTGGTCAAGGCGGCCGGGATGGTGGTCCAGGGCCTGACCAGGTCGGAGAGTCTGGGGACTCTGGCGGTGTGCATGTGTCGGAAACCTGAGGAGGGTGGCGGCGAGGGGCAGGTTCAGGTCTGACATGGATTGGATGGTCGGTTGAGCTGTGACCATGGAAAGGTGGGGGAGAGGGTATGATGGCTGGGGGGGGGGGGGGGGGGGGGGGGATGGATTGACCTGAGCGTTCTGAGAAGCTTTCTTGTGGAGCTGTGAATAGCCCAGTCTGTTAATCGACCAGCCAGGTAACCAGTATGCCACTGATCGATAATTGGATCATCAGGAAAAAGAGTAATGGCTTGTTAATTTGCTTTTATTGTTCTTGATTTTTTTTTTTTTGAGGGGGAGGACGAGAATTGAAGGGGAAGGTGGGCTGGGGGTGACAAGAGTTGGGAGTGGGTAGGTGGGTCCTCTAGGGGAAGGACTTGGAATATTTTCTCTATGAGAAATTTTGTTAAAATTTCACCTCCACCCTCTTTCTTACTAGTGGTAGAAGGAGCAACTCTTCGGTACTAGCCATCGAAAGAAATTGATATTTGTTCCCGGGACTGTTAAAATACTCAGTAGTGGCTCAGGGAGAAAGTTCCGTAGGCTTGTACTCTTAAAAGTACTTGTAGTTCAGAAAGAGAATGAGAGAGAAGTTCAGACATTCAGTAATGATTGAACAACAAAGACTTGACACAAGTTTGGTTTTTTTTTTTTGCTGTCCCAACCTTTGCACCACCTCAGAGGCAGTGCACCCACGCCGCTCATTCCGACACCCGTCCACAGCACCGACAAAACCTGCCTGGCCCTGTCCACAGCTACAGCCCGGTCGGCCCCCCGCCGCAGCCCCGGCACCGGCAATCCTCAGGGAGCAGCAGTCGGTGTCAAGTCGTCAAGAGGCAACCCACCGGAGGAGACACTGCACTGCTGCCGAGTCACTTCGGTGGTGTTCAGTGGCGCCTGTTCTGATCTAACATACGCAGGACACCACCTACTAAGCCCCCTACTAACGACAATAATTGCTTAGTCGCGGAGCCGGCGTGAGTGAGCTCTCCCCCTGGAGGGCGCCACCACGTCTGTCCAACGACAGCCCCCATGGACCCGCCGATACCGGTGACCCCGACGGAACCAAACCAAGGCCACAGACGCGGAGAGGACATCGAAACTGAGGTCACCATGAGAGCAGGGCATGAAGGGCCACAGAACTTGAGACATTTAAAATTTTTTTTTTTTTTTTTTTATGCTGATCGATGAGAATGGGGATGATTAAGATGATGCTACGGATTTCCATTTCGGTCTGAGACTACATGACAGGGTTGTACTCTACGCTTCCTTTCATAATATATCCGGCGTCAGCCAGGCCCGAGAGATACAGGCACCTGCAGTGTTGGTCAGGAAATTTGAGCAACACTCTCAGAAACGCATCCATTAAGTGGATTAAACTCGACTGTGTGGTCCCAGTCTTCCCAACTGAGCCCGTAGCAAACTCAACTCTGGGTAGGAGCCGGTCGGGGCAGAAAAACCCACATGACTCTGATGGGATTCGAACCCACGACCTCCCAGCCGGGAGTCCGCGACGCTAACCACTTCGCCACGGCAGCTGGTGACTTGACACAAGTTAGGTGCGCTTCCTCGCATCAACTTCACTTGCTTACACCCAGTGCAGTATTTAAAGTTTGTATACAATGGGCATGTCAATGTTACTTTAAATGCGTACTCTTTAAACACATCAACCTCACTTGCTTACAACCAGTGCAGTCGTTAAAGGTTGTAATCATAAACATGTTCTCACTGTTTCACCATTAAGTGAGGAAAAGCTCAGGATGAGTTGAACTGATTTGAAGTCGGCTTTGAATAATAGCCTTAACTGTTATCCAGCCTGTCACTTAAGAGTACTTACTTTCTCATTTGTGATGATTTTCTTCGTTAACAGTCCATTTCAGTTGCCCTTTTACTGGTGCCATTGTGACGATTTTCATTGTTAACCGTCAATTTTAGTTGCCTTTTACTCACGCCATCGTGACGATTTTCTTCGTTAACAGTTGATTCTAGTTGCCTTTTACTGGTGCCATTGTGACGATTTTCTTTGTTAACAGTCGATTTTAGTTGCCTTTTACTCACGCGCCATCATGACGATTTTCTTCGTTAACAGTTGATTCTAGTTGCCTTTTACTGGTGCCATTATCACATATTTTTTTAAGGCCAAAATCCTTTCACAAGCTTTTTTAAGAGTACATGATAAATAGATGAATAGATTCATGAAAAAAGTACATGAATAAACACATACAAATTGTCTTACTGTGGATGCAATGGGGCGTACAGTGGAACAAATATCGCTGCTACTACTTCTGTAGCTGCTGCTGCTGCTACTACTACTACTACTACTACTGTTGTTTTTTTTTTTTTAAGGTCTTGCTTTTTTTTCCCTTCTCTGTCTTTGCAACAACGACAAACAGAATTATTAGTGTATAAACAACGAGTTAGCATAATACACTGCAACTATTACAAACAATTATTATGTGTAAACAGTGAGTTACCATCCTAACTGCGATTATTAAAACACAAGTCTTAATCTATAAACAACGAGTCAACATAATGATTTCAACTGCTACAAACACAATTTTGACTGTTTTCATCACTTCCACTTCTGCCTCCGCTGTTGTAAAAATGTTGACTAGAGCAGGCTATCCTTCCAAAACATACCTTCGACAACTCCCTTTCAAAACACACACACAACACATACACCACACACAAACACACACACACACACACACACACACACACACACACACACACACACACACACACACACACACACGCGCGTGCGTGCGTGCGCACGCGTAAAATGCTCTGCGAATCGCATTCATTGAAGTGTTCCATCGAGTCGCTGTAGTTCAGCCCCAACGTAGATCGCTTGTGGCACAGAGTAGAGCTGTGTCACAATGCTGGTCAAACACACAATGTCTGTTGACTTGCTGGTGTAATTTGACCGAAGGATGAACTGGCCCTCTGGGCCCACAAAGGTTGTGGAATTTTTGTATTTACGTACATATTACATGGTGAAAGATTGGGCTCAGTTGCCTCAATCAGTCAACAAAAAATGCTGGCTTGAGTGCCAAAGGTATCTATGACCGAGGTTTATATATATATATATATATATATATATATATATATATATATATATATATATATATGTACAGTTTAAAATAGGGTTTAAAATGAATTAAAAATCTACAAATTTTTTTCAAGCCAAAGAGCTCTCCTCCACACACACACACACACACACACACACACACACACTCCTGGGAGGAGAGCTTTTTGGCTTGAAACAAATTTGTAGGTTTTTAATTCTTCATTTTAAACCCTATTTTAAACTGTTATGTCGCTCCCTGCTTGGTTGAGCACTTTTAACACTGAGTGGCCTTTTAATCCTAATTATATATATATATATATATATTTTTTTTTAATTAAGTTGGACAGTTTTCGTTGCATGACAAATGTTACGATGCAATTGGTATTTTACAGGTTTGACAGGAATTTAGTATCGCTCAGACATGGCTCTCTGTGGTCTACTTTTCTACACACAATGACCTGTTTTTTCTTTTTAAATCTTTTGTACTGCTGTTTATATTGCCAACCAGTCATTTTTTTT
>JADBJO010001109.1:135000-137500 GCA_016801955.1 Conus betulinus
CCAGCCTAAAGATAACTCCAACCCCCCACCCACTCATTCCATCCCACTGCCCTGACTTCCAGCCTAAAGACAACTCCAACCCCACCCACTCATTTCATCCCACTTCCCTGACTTCCAGCCTAAAGATAACCTCCAACCCCACCCACTCATTCCATCCCACTTCCTTGACTTCCAGCCTAAAGATAACCTCCAACCCCCACCCACTCATTCCATCCCACTGCCCTAACGTCCAGCCTAAAGATAACCTCCCAACCCCCACCCGCTCATTCCATCCACTGCCCTAACCCACAGCCTAAAGATAACTTCCAACCCCCACCCACTCATTCCATGCCAGTGCCCTAACCCACAGCCTAAAGATAACCTCCAACCCCCCCACTCATTCCATGCCAGTGCCCTAACGTCCAGCCTAAAGATAACTTCCAACCCCCACCCACTCATTCCATGCCAGTGCCCTAACCCACAGCCTAAAGATAACCTCCAACCCCCACCCACTCATTCCATGCCAGTGCCCTAACCCACAGCCTAAAGATAACTTCCAACCCCCACCCACTCATTCCATGCCCATGCCAGTGCCCTAACGTCCAGCCTAAAGATAACTTCCAACCCCCACCCACTCATTCCATGCCAGTGCCCTAACCCACAGCCTAAATAACTTCCAACCCCAACCCCCACCCACTCATTCCATGCCAGTGCCCTAACCCACAGCCTAAAGATAACTTCCAACCCCCCACCCACTCATTCCATCCCACTGCTCTAACCTCCAGCCTAAAGGTAACCTCCCCCCCACCACCCACTCCATCTCACTGCCTTAATTTCTAGTCTAACCTCACAGAGCCTTCCGACACATACACACGGCCAAAAAAAAAAAAAAAAAAAAAAAAACCCATATACCTACCTAATCTTTCCACCTCTCTGCCCAAACTTCAACCAACCTCGTACAGCCTTTCCACACCTACACACAGCCCAAAGTACTGAAGATAACTCCCTACCCCGACCACCCCTGTGGTCCCCAACCTAGAACTTCCAGACTAACCTCACAGAGCCTTCTGACACATACAAAAAGCTCAAGTACCAAAGATACCCCCCCCCACACACACACACACACACACACACACACACACACACACACACACTCACTCACCACTCCCCCCCCCCCCCACACGCACACCACCCCCAAATTCCAGCCTAACCTTACACAGCCTACTGACACATGCACACAGCCAAAGTACCAAACATAACCCCAACCCCACCCACTCACTCCACCCCCCGCCGCCCAAACTTCCAGCCTAACCTCACGGAGCCTTCTGACACATACACACAGCCAGCGTGGCGAAACCCTCGGAGCGGGACAGACCCAGCACGTCCAGCCCGGCGGACCGGACCAGCTGGAAGGCCTTCTCCTTGCCCCAGCACGCGCCCAGAGCCTCCGAGTCCGGCTGCTGGAAGCTCTCCGGCACGCACTTGAAGGTGCTGATGGCGTAGAGCACGGCCGACTCCTCGCTGCCCAGGTTGTCCGCCACGTAGCTGGACACGAAGCGGTCCACCAGGGAGAAGTGAGCCCCGGGCTTCAGAGCCTGGTGAACGCCTTGCAGAGCCTTCAGGGGGTACGGCAGGTCGTGGATGACCTCGGCGCAGGCGATCCAGTCGAAGGTGTCCCGGAGGTGGTCGGGCACGTTGAGGATGTCCAGCGTGTGGAAGGACACGTTGGTCAGGCCCTGCTGCTCGCGTGCCGGCGGGCCCGCTCCATGGGTTGGGGGGTCAAGTCTGTGAGGGTGAAGTGGGAGTTGGGGAACAGGGCGGCGAAGCGGAGGAAGAGCCGCCCTGTCCCGCATCCCACCTCCAGGGCATTGATGCCTTGTTCTGGAACAGACACGTCAGTGGGACAGACACGTCAGCGGGACAGACACGTCAGTGGAACAGACACGTCAGCGCGGGACAGACACGTCAGTGGAACAGACACGTCAGTGGGACAGACAGACACGTCAGCGGGACAGACACGTCAGTGGAACAGACACGTCAGTGGAACAGACACGTCAGTGGAACAGACACGTCGGGTGGGACAGACACGTCAGGTGGACAGACACGTCAGTGGAACAGACACGTCAGTGGGACAGACACGTCAGGTGGACAGACACGTCAGTGAAACAGACACGTCAGTGGAACAGACAACGTCAGTGGGACAGACACGTCAGTGGGAACAGACACGTCAGTGGAACAGACACTTCAGTGGGACAGACACGTCAGTGGGAACAGACACGTCAGTGGAACAGACACGTCAGTGGAACAGACACTTCAGTGGGACAGACACGTCAGTGGAACAGACAACGTCAGTGAAAAAGGCACGTCAGTGGAACAGACATGTCAGTGGGACAGACACGTCAGTGGATCACAGACACGTCAGTGGAACAGACACGTCAGTGGAACAGACACATGTCAGTGGGACAGACACGTCAGTGAAAGAGACACGTCAGTGGAACAGACACGTCAGTGGATCAGACAT
>JADBJO010001109.1:155000-157500 GCA_016801955.1 Conus betulinus
GCCAGTCTGCTAGCGTCACTCCATCCTCTCTGTCACCGAGTCTGAGGTCTCTCTCCACTGCACTGTCTGTCGCCAGCTCATCCTGGGTCGTCCTCTTTTTCTCTGGCTTGCTGGGGTCCATTTCATGGCCTGGTTTGTAGGTCTTGAAGAGGGTAATCTCAAGACATGACCCAGCCAGTGGAGGCGCCGTCTGCAGACGATGGTTGACACGGGGAGCTGTTTGGACCTGTCCCTGACGTCTTCCTTTGGTACAAAGTCTGACCATGTGATGCTCAAGATCTTACGTAGGCACTTAGTATTAAAAGCGTCGAGTTTCTTTTCCTGAGTGGTCTTCAGTTGCCAGGTTTCACAGCCATATAACAGCGTTGAAATCACGCTGGAGTCATAAAGTGTCAATTTCACTCTAAGGGGAATTTCTTGCTGTTCCATATTTTGTTCAGCTGATATTATTTTGCCTGTCTTGAATGATTGTTTTCCCTGCTGTTGACTTCATATTCCATGCATTCATTTTTTTTTTTTTTTTCTATTGTGATTTTTCTGTTGTAACCTTTTTTTTTTTCTAATTATAATTGCGCGGCTTACTGACTGCTAGTGGTTGATCTATTTTTTTTTCAGTGTGCGACTATATATATTTCATATTACTTTTCACTGAGGATTCTTCCGTTGCGTAAGCTTTATTTTATTTATTTATTTATCTATTTATTTGTTTGTTTAGTCATTTGTTTATTTCTTGCTGTGTTCAGTGCGGTAATTTTAGAATTTATTTACTTGTTTATTTATTTGTTTGTCTGTTTTTTATTTGCTTTTTTTTTTTTTTTTTGCAGTGTTTGAGTGGGAATATCAGAATCAACATCCATGTTTGTGCAGTGCATGAGTGTCACGGAGTCATTCTCGTGACCATTTCTTTTTGCTGTTTCAATTCTTCATGAAAACTGTTCCATATTATTACTGAACACGGATGGCAACAAACGATGGCGCCTTTCGGCTTTCCTGTAACGCGCCCCTTTCACTCCCCCCCCCCCCCCCCCCCCCCCCCCATGCCCCCCCCCCCCCCCCCCCCCCCCCCCCCCCCCACCACCACCACAAGATGATGTGTGGCACCTACAGCCCGCTAATCAGCATATCAGCAGTGTCACTCACTACTCTGTGCCTTGACGACTATACCACGCCGTCCCGTTGTGGCTATGACGTCACCAGTGACGACAACGGTGGTTGACAAGCGCCTGTCTACCTCACGTGTGTTTGCACAGGTGACACCCCCTTCCCCCCCCCCCCCCCCCCCCCCCCCCCCCCCCTCCCCCGGCCCATCCTTCTCGCTGTATGCAGCCCCCCATCCACTACACCTGACTCGGGGAGATCGCTCCTGCAATGGCTAGGCCATGTCTTGGGCCAGTCAGTCAGTTCACTGGGAGATAGGACCTGGGGTGACTGTCACAACGCCTCACGTTCTTCCATCCGCAGTCTACGTGCCCTACACGGGCCATTCATTGCCACTGCCTGTTGACTGACTTGGCTACACTCTAGTAAACGCTGTCAAAGCCTGCATTCCTGTCAGTCTTTGGAAGACAGAAGCAAGTTTCCAGATAACATCAACAACAATCAGACCACGGTGAATCCGTGACAGGTTGGTAAACTAGGTTAGGTCGGAAGTACCTAAGAATTCAGGGTAGTAAATATCGCACAAGTTTGTTTTTTTTTTTCATTTATGAAA
Organism: Conus betulinus; assembly: GCA_016801955.1. Taxonomy (NCBI): domain Eukaryota; kingdom Metazoa; phylum Mollusca; class Gastropoda; order Neogastropoda; family Conidae; genus Conus; species Conus betulinus. The sequence goes on from JADBJO010001109.1 coordinate 156,712, forward strand.
GTGAGATGTGTGTGTGTGTGTGTGTGTGTGTGTGTGTGTGTGTGTGTGTGTGTGTGTGTGTGTGTGTGTGTGTGCATACGTACGCAAGCGCGCTTTTGTGTGTGTGTGTGTGTGTGTGTGTGTGTGTGTGTGTGTGTGTGTGTGTGTGTGTGTTAGTGTGTGTGTGTGTGGGGGGGGGGGGGGGGGGGGGGTGCGGGGGATGGGGGGGAGGGGGGAGGGGGGGCGGAGCGTACGCGCGCGCATGAGAGTCCCAAATTCTAGCGGAGTGGGGTATGGGGTAATCTCATTTTCCAAAATTTTAGGAGAGACGGAGGGACAGACTATTTGCTGTTCCCCCCACCTCAACATTTTCAACAGAAGATAATCTGTCTCTCCTCTCCGCTCTTCTCTCGTCTCTCTCTCTCTCCGTCCTCTCTCTCTCTCTCTCTCTCTCTCTCTCTCTCTCTCTCTGTGTGTGTGTGTGTGTGTGTATGTATGTGTGTGTGTGTATATATATATATAAATTCACATACACACACACACACACACACACACACACACACACACATACACACACACACACACACACACACACACACACACACACACACACACAGAGAGAGAGAGAGAGAGAGAGAGAGACGCTTCAGCCGCTTGATGTGTTTATTGCCTTCAGTGAAATTAGCCATAAAGGCAAGGGGGTTTCCCTTCGCCCCCCCCCCCCCTTTCATAATATAACTGTTCTCTCACTCCTCGCGCCGCCCCCTCACCCCTCTCCATATCCCCACGCCCCCCTCCCCCCCCCCCCCC
>JADBJO010001109.1:165000-185000 GCA_016801955.1 Conus betulinus
GGTTAAAAAGTTCTATTCGTCGTCGTAATGTTTCAGCCAAAGCGAACGAAAGAGGATGGAACGGTGGGGGCGGGCGGGCGGGCGGGGAAGAAAAACCCACCCACGGCTACTCCTTGAGAACACTGACACAGACAGGATGTGAACGAAGGTGATGGCTGAAGTCTGCGATGCCGTTTACTGGCTGTATATCCCTACACACCCTTCCTCAGGGCAACTCCATACAGGCATGTACCCAAACACTCACTGCAACCGAGTGTTGCCGCAGCTGAATCCTGTATCATATAGTGTTATGCCACTTTAAACCACGCGTAACATACTTTTTTTTTTTTGGCCGCAATGACCCATGCACATGATAATGGCGTTTTGCCGCACCGAGCCAAGCGCTACAGTGTCTGCCACACCGAGCCATTTATCATCATAACAGGAGTTTTTGCCGCACCGAACAATGCGCTGTACAGTTTCGCCGCACCCAAAACATGCATTATTCAAAATGTTGCTGCACCGACCCATGTATTTTACAGTTCTGTCCCAAGGTTCATAAACAAGAAATACACCGCGTTACGAATTCTGTACACTGGTACATGTCCATCATACGAAAAAAAAAAAGGAAAAAAGGAAAAGAACTAATGATAAACTGATCCAATATGAAACCGAGTCTTCCTGGACATACCGAACAATGTTCACAGAGGAAAAAAATTATAAAAATAAAAACAACACCAACGACAACCAAACCTCTTCCAAATAAGGGAATCTTGGCCGAGTTCTCATCAGGGAAGGTTCATGGAACTTTTGTACAAACTACAACTCAACAGCAGCAAAGTTTTTTTGTTTGTTTTGTTTTGTTTTGTTTTGCATCAGGCAAAACGTCGTCAGTCCTGACCCAGACACACAGAAACTTCTGTTCGACAGAAGGGAAGACACTCGCCGTGGAGCCTCGAACCATGTATATTGCATAGTAAGTCCTGACGTCAACATCCCCACCACCCGGGAACACGTGGAGTCGGGCCCGGAACATGTATTGTACACACCAGTCCTGAAAGGTCCTGTAAGAGGAAGGTGAACTGATAACGTCGCGCCCTCCACCAGGTTCACACACACACACACACACACACACACACACACATCGTGACTTGGGTCAACCGCTATGATGAACGTGGAACGTGGACTTTCCTAGCCAGTCATATTCAACATCAACACGTCAAGCAGATAGTGTGTCAAGGTTAAACGAAGGAAAAGAAAAAAAAACACCACCACCATAGAAAAAAAAACATCACATGACGAGAACTCGGGGGGGGGTGGGGGGGGGGGGGGGGGGGGGGGGGGGGGGGGGGGGGGGGGGGGGTGTGTGTGTGAAGGAGGGGGAACTGAGAGAAAAGTGAGGGAGGGGAGGGTGTTCCACACGGCGACGAGTTCAGAGCAGGTTAGGGACGAGTAAATGGGTGGGTGGGGTGGGTGGGAAATTGGTAAAGGGTGTAGAAAGATGGGTGGAGATGGGGGTGGGGGCTGTGGGGAAGGGGGGGGGGGAGGGGGGAAGGGAGGTCCCACTTTGTCAGTTGACCGCTATCAGGTTGATGGACTTCATCATCCACCCGTCACGTCACCGTCCCCCCCCCCCCCCCCCCCACACACACACACACACACACACACAACACCATCCTTGATGATCCATTGTTGTCAGTCACAATGGGCTGGTAGACAACTAGGCAATACAGTGACAGCAACATGGTGTGTGCGATAAACCAATTAAAAAAAAATCAGCTGTTTTGTTGTGTGTTTAATTACTAGAACGGAATGGAGGGGCTAGTGAGATGGGAGGGAGTGGGGGTGGGGGTGGGGGGGGGGGATGTAATACTGAGGTCTTCTCTCTTTGGAACATGTTTAATGATGATTTACGAGCATATATACAGGTACATTTTTTGGTGTAATGTTTGGTTCCAGCTTGGAGGGAGGGAACAGCAATGGGGGTGGAAGGGGGAGAGAGGGGGAGAGAGAGAGGAGGGAGGGAGGGGAGAGAGAGGGGAGGGAGGGAGGGAGAGGAGGGAGAGGGGAGAGGAGAGGGGAGAGAGAGGGGAGAGAGAGGAGAGAGAGAGAGAGAGAGAGAGAGAGAGAGAGAGAGAGAGAGAGAAAGAGAGAGAGAGACACGAGAAAACAAAGAGACACGGACAGAGAGAGAGAGAGAGAGAGAGAGAGATAGAGAGAGAGATAGAGAGACATACAGACAAAGACAAACAGACAGACAGGACGGCAGGGTGGGGGGACATGAAATGCTGAATGGTGCAGGCAAAGTGTGGCATGCTCCGACACAAGGAGTAACGCAACAAGCAAACACAAGGCGCGTGCGGACTTGCACTGCACGTTCAGCAGTGATCTGCAACGCATCATAGCACCTTCAGGCTGGTAGCGCTGCTGTCGTTGGTACCGTCGACATCCCCCCCACCCCCCCCCCCCCCCATTCACCCACTCCCTTTACCCCCCCCCCCCCCCCCAACAAGAGAGAGAGAGAGAGAGAGAGAGAGAGAGAGAGAGAGAGAGAGAGAGAGAGAGAGAGAGAGAGAGAGAGAGAGAACTGTATGAAATGAGATATCTGTGAAATGCCATATCTCATTATGGCACAGGGCAATCAGAAAGTGACGTCGTTTTACAGAAATCGTCCACGCAGTCTTTCGCAAGCAGAAGACGCCGCCTCGACGGGATACGGGTCCCTCCAAAGAGGAGGTTTGAAGAATGCAAGACTTGAGACAACACAGGCTGGTTTGACCAACGGATGAAAAGCGAGAACAGGATTTTGTTTGTTTGTTTCTTTGCTTACATGAATTTTGTTATCAGTTTGTACATTCTGAACATGCTCTTCCGAAAAAAGTGAAAGGCCACCGTGAAGAAATCGCAGAGAGCAGCAGAGATGGGGGGGGCGGGTGGGGGGGGGGGGGGGGGGGGGGGTGGAGGGAAGGAGGAGGGAGACCGGAGGGGGAGGAGGATTTAGGGGGGGAGAGTGAAAGAGTGGTGGGGTGGCCTAAGAAAAGGATGAAGGATGACAGTTTTTTTTTTTTTTTTTTCATCGTATTCAAACAGACCTTGGACACAGCCACTGAATACGTCAACAAGATCTTCCAAGGCAAGAGGAAGAGGCTGGGAAAGGGCTGACACTGCAGAAAAGCGGGAACATGCTGACGAACCCTACTTCTACGAACCCTTTCAATGCTGTTCCAACTCCCCTGCCAAAGAAAGCTGCCTGGGCACGGGACGAGGCCCGCACCCCTCGTCTCACGGAATCCTTACCGACTAGGCACGGACTGACACTCTGGGAAAAGAATGGGGAACTATCGGCAAAACGGTGAGGCACGTAGGACTGCCCCCCCTCCCCTTTCAGTCAACATTTCTTAGAACATACTGGCCTGGTTTGAATCATGTAGATCATATCAAAGCCTAGCAACTACGTCCGACAGAATATTATAATCATTTTTCTTTCAAGCGACTTGGGTTCGACTATTTAATAGCTGCGCCCAAGCCCGTACAAGTCTCGTGCATCAAGCAACAACCGTTCAGCTGATCAACTGCTGTACAATTTCCCTTTCTTTTTTCTATCCATTACCGAGAAGACGCTGATCCAGCCCGTCGCTGGGAATGTCTGAAGGGAATGTGAAGACAGAGGCCATTTTGCCGCAGTGGTTTGAGGGAGAAGGTGGCTGTACATGTTGCAGACCCCTCCTTCCCCTTACAAAGTGCTGCAGTGATGGACACAATGTGAAAGACACTACACTGAAAGACGACGACGGATACATTGCAACCGGCGGAGGCAGACTTACAACAACTTTCCACTTTCAGGAGCAGCCCAAAAAATAGAATATAGTGTGGGGAAAACCGGAGGCGCTGTATCAGGAGAAGACTGTAGCAGTTTAGTAGCCCTGTAACGGCTGATGTTATTTATAGTAACTGTGTAACAACATATTGATTTTAAAGCATTCCAACTTCTTCAGCTAGGTTCATCGAAGCAATACTGATGCAGATTTGGGTAGCCGTTAAGAAACGGGAATTTGTGAATTGAAACCAAAAACTTCTTTTTTTTTTTTCTCCAAATTTACCGTAAATCACACCACATTTGTACATGTTTTGCAGCTCAGATGTACACCATAGCTTTGTACTCGGACAAAAAAATGACCCCCCCCCCCCCCCCCCCCCACACACACACCACTCCGGACTCATTCCGTCACTCACAGGTAACGCACTTACGTGAACACCCACCCCCCCCCCCCCCCCCCTTTTTTTTTTTTTTTTAAACAGATAGCTAAGAAAAAATTCACCACCGAGAACTCTCAAGGAGAAAAACCTTGTCCGTGTCACGTTCCTCCCTTGCGCAGCTCGATCACTCGAGTGGAAAGCTGGGAGCGGGCGTAAAACGGCTTGTGTAGGTTGTCTGTGTGAGGATGGAGAGCCACGCGATCCCCTGTAAATCCCCCCCCCCCCCCCCCCCCCCCCCCCCCGTCTCCTGTTGTCCTTGTCAGCAGGAAAACCAACTTGCGCCCAGCTATTAATTTTGTTTCTCACTGCGAATGTCCAGGGTGAAAAAGGCACGTAGGCGATCAAGCCGGTTAGGACGTGGAATACAAACGGTTGTGATTAAGGCATGATGGGGGTTGCATAGAAATGGAGATTATACATCAAGGGAGAGAGAACAGGAGACACAGGGGGCACGCGTGTATCTTTGGTGCACAAAATAAATACAATCCGCAATATAGTCCAGATTGAAGGAATCAGTATAAAGTTAAAAAAAAAAAAAAAAAAAAAAGGCACGTGATTTTAAAGACATCGACACGTACCTCATACAGTTCTTTTTTTAAACACGGGGAACAGCACAAAGTTTGGGTCTTTGTTTGAACACATAGCAGTCGGAGTCCACCTTGTAAACAGACCTGGGAATCATTCTGGCATAGTCAACACCCTCCCCTCCCCCCGTCACTTTCCCCATCATGTCAGTAATCATTTTTTTTTTTTTAACGCAACGAAGAAAATCAGTTACAGGATATTCTTTGCAACTCCAGTAAGATAAGGCGAATTATAAACGACAATAGTAACAAATACAATAAAAAAAATAATCATGGTAACAATAATGATAACAATACGAAGAATAAGCGACAATTCAGTTCAAGATGTTGGTCTCTGTGTGAACTCAAGTAAGGTACAGAAGCGAGGAGGGCACACACCGTGATGACAGGACACTATGCCCGGGCACTGGGGGCACCGGGTACACAACGTCTGGTTCGTGGGCACTAGGCCTCAGCGTTCTCCCACCACTGCAGTCTGGTCTCTCTCTCACACACACACACACACACACGCACACACGGTGCATTCCTCATCGCCGGAGAGCCCGCGCGTCACTGCTGTCCTCCAAACTTCTCTGTGCCAAGTCATCCGGCGGTCCACAGCTGCGTAGATACTGTATCCCCCTGCGCCCGGTATCAACGTCATTATACGCCCAGCCGACCACGCGGGGCCGTGTCCAGACTGTTCTCTTGCGACTTAGCACCGTCACCAAGGAAGACAACCCCCCCTCCCCTTCCCCCGCCCCGCCCCGCCCCTCAACCGCACTGCACGTAACAAACACGGAACGTGCTATAAATGCACGTGCGGTCCGGCAGAGCGTCCGCGTCGAGGCTGCGTCTCCTGCGCGCTGTGTTCCCTGCCCGCGGGTCCCGCCGCGCACCGTGCGGCGACGCTGCGCGAGGAAGCGCCGCTCCCAGTGCTTGTGGCGGAGCTTGGGGGTGTGGCCTGCTCGCCTCCACCGCCGGCGGCACCGGCCGGGTTCGCTGGTGCTGCCGCTGCTGGTGGTGCTGCTGCTGCCCTTGGGGCCCGCCCCTCCCTGTCAGTGTGGGCCCCCCGGAGAGGTCGGCGCTGTGGCTGAGGTAGCGGGGGTCGGTGTTCATCAGGGAACAGTTGGAGTCTGTAACACACGTGGGAATCAGTTGGGATGGGGGAAGGAGGGGGAGGGGGGCTGTCCATTAGACGCACAGCCAACAAACGATTCAACCTTCCATCATCTATGCCTCGTAGCCCCCCCCCCCCCCTCCTCCCTCCTCACGCCCCCTCCCCCTCACGCACCATGCATTCCGTGTACATGGGCGATACCATAGCAATTAGGAGAGCGATCTCTTGACAAAATTATCTCTTTGATAAGTAAACGAAAGCACACAGTTGAAACTCACAGTACAGAAATACAACTCAAAGACTCATAATACACACTTGACAGAAATCAAACTCAAAGACTCTTCAAACACATTGTTGAGATATGCAAGTCAAAGACTTCATACACACTGTACAGACATACAAGTCAAAGACTTCATACACACTGCACAGACATACAAGTCAAAGACTTCATACACACTGTACAGACATACAAGTCAAAGACTTCACACACATACTGTACAGACATACAAGTCAGACTTCATACACACTGTACAGACATACAACTCAAAGACTTCAACACATACTGTACAGACATACAACTCAAAGACTTCATACACACTGTGCAGACATACAACTCAAAGACTTCATACACACTGTACAGGCATACAACTCAAAGACTTCTCCACACTGTATCCACACTGTACAGACATACAACTCAAAGACTTCATATACACTGTGCAGACATACAACTTAAAGACTTCATATACACTGTGCAGATATACAACTTAAAGACTTCATATACACTGCGCAGACATACAATTCAAAAACTTCAGACACACTGGACAGATATACAACTCAAAGACTCTAAACAAACATGTACAGATACACCCTAAAGGTTCTTCACTAAACAGAAGTACGACTTGAGGCTCTCTTCAGACACATATTATAGAAATTGAGAGAGAGAGGATTCTCTTAATACACCCTGTGCGGAAATACTACTAAAAGGTTCTTTGTATACATACACTATACGGAAATACAACTAATGGTTCTCTTAAAAGACACATTCCACGAATATAGCGGAAAAAAAATTTCAATACACAGGATATACAACTCAAAGACTCTAAACAAACATTGTACAGATACACCCTAAAGGTTCTTCACTAAACAGAAGTACGACTTGAGGCTCTCTTCAGACACATATTATAGAAATTGAGAAAGAGAGGATTCTCTTAATACACCCTGTGCGGAAATACTACTAAAAGGTTCTTTGTATACATACACTATACGGAAATACAACTAATGGTTCTCTTAAAAGACACATTCCACGAATATAGCGGAAAAAATTTCAATACACCTAACACAAAAATACTAGAAGGTTCGTTTGTGTGTGTGTGTGTGTGTGTGTGTGTGTGTGTGTATGTGTGTGTGTGTGTGTGCGCGTGCGCGCGTGCGTACCCGCATGCGTATCAAGCACAGTCAAAACCCAGTTGGGTAGGCTTTCTTTGAACTAAGTGTGGGCAAGCTACGAGCCGCCTTCCACTATTCCCTTTGCTCTGGACAAAGCATCTGGCATACCCAGCCCCCCCCCCCCCCCCACCCCCCCCCCCCCCCTTCCCCCCCCCCCCCCCCCCCCCCCCCCCCCCCCCCCCCCCCCCCCCCCCCCCCCCCCCCCCCCCCCCCCCCCCCCCCCCCCCCAATCATGACATGACATGACAAGAGATACTCTGCAGGCGGCCGCTTTGAAAAGCCTGATTTTGACGAGAATGTCAGACCATATATGAACAGTGCTTGGATCCCTACCCTCTTCTTGCTGTTGATTGGACGGGCTGAAGCACGTGATGAGTGAGCGAAGCTCAGTTTTTGTAGGACGGATGTGCTCCCGATCTGTATGGCGATCAAGGAGTTGCCAGAGAGGAGGACAGATCGCTTGGCTTGGGGCAAGCAAGTAAAATATTTTCCAACCTTCGGGGTTGAAAAGGAAAACGTAGTGACAGTGGTCGTCAATGTAAGGCAGACAAAAGTCTGTCTACTAGTGATTCCGTTTGTCACACTATCGACCTTATGGGAAAACCCCAGCGTCCAACCAGTGGAATGAACCTACCCCCTGAACTGGATCCTAAAGATTTTCTTTTAGTATCCAGTATTATCCAATACAAAACGTAAAACAGAAGAAAGGGGTTGGAAATGCGTACGCAGTAGATGGAAAAGTAGAGTAAAAAAAATGTTTGCATAACAACTGTACATGAAAACTGGACGCAAAACGCTACTATGCGTGATTCTGATGTTATCGCGGGATTCTTTTATTATGTTTGGTAAAGGGAGCACACACACACACACACACACACACACACACACACACGAATTCTTGTTTCCTCAGTCTCTTCTTGGAATGAATGGAGTAGATACGCGCGTATGGAGCGAACACATGCTGTGTTTGTGATTGACCGTGGGCAAATGCGGTGTGCGACCACACCCCCTACCCCCACCCCACAGCACGCACCCACCCCCTCTTCACTCACCCGCGACTCCCAGAACTCGACGGTGAGCAGGGTATGCGTGGCCACCCAGTCCTGACTCTGGTGGAAGTGGTTGCAGTCCCACAGCGCCACGTGGCCCTTGGGCATGTTGTTGCGTCGCGTGTAGGTGATCACCCGGAGGATACCTGCCGCCCCCAGAACTTCTCCTTGGTGCTGACCGGGTCCTGCGCGTGCAGCTTGGACACGCTGGGGTAGCCGTACTTGTCCGCCAGGTAGGGCCCGTAGGCGATGGGGTGGAAGATGTACTCCAGCCCGTCCGCCCCGGAGATGCTGTCGTGGCCGAACTGGGGGCAGAGAATGAGGTGGGGTGAGGTTGGGGTGGGGTGGGGGGTGGGGGGAGGGAGGAGGAGACACGGATTGAGCGTCTTTCAACGATTCCTCTAAGCGAGAAGAATGGGAAACTACCCCCCCCCCCCCCCCCCCCCCTGCGGCTATATTGCCGGGCTACCCAAACTTTCCAGCAGACATTACTATCATTACAATGATTATCATTATTATCACCGTTATCATCATCATTATTGATTATCATCATCATATTGATGATGATCATCATCATTATTACTATCATTATTGTTACTGATATCACGATTATCATCATCATCATCAAGCTCTAAGCCCCTAACACTCTCGTGCACACAACGGGCTGCCCGCCTGGGTAGAGCTGGCAGAAGAGCTGCCTGCCGGCGTTTCGTTCCCATCAGTCGTGTCTCAGCGTCAGTCAGTCTGTATCGGTCACTCAGTTTCCTTCCTTCTTTCTTTCCATTCTTCACCTAGGCTGCAAGCTGTGTGTAACGCGTCATCCAAACTGACTGCCACATCCGCCTTCTCTTCCGAAAGCTAAGGATGGGATTTTTACACGTGTGTAAAATGTCACGCGCATGTTCACGCTCGGAACGTCGGTGTATAGTCTCATTGGAAGGATTTTTTTTTTGGGGGGGGGGGAAATCGAGTCAGAGCCAATATGTTGTTAACTCCGAGGGAAAATATTCCCCTGTACCAAAACGGCCCAGCGGAGGTTCGAACCCAGGATCACCAAGATCGCGAGTCCGGCGCTCAACCAACTGAGCTATACCGCCCCCAGACATGAGACCTGAGCAAATGGAGAACGTCTCATGTCTGCAACTCTTGGGCATAGACGAAAAAGGCAACATATAAATCCCGCTGTCCTTTCACTCATGAACCTTCCGTTTTCTTGCTTTATGACCCCATACAGGGGGTGAGATGTGATCCCCATTCACATCATCTAGGACTCACAAACAGGAAAGTCTTCGTGACGTCACAGAGCATGACGTCACGGAAACACAGAACTACGACTAGCGAAAGCAGGGTTTCAGTTTCAACCTCGCCCATCACCGTCGACCATTCTGCAGAAAACGGGTATAAATGGCCTCTGTGTCTGTCCGTCCGTGGTCAAAATGTGTTCCACTCGCGCTCTCCAGACAAAACTACCGGGCCGATCTTTCTGAAAATGTACTTTACTCACCTTGGACAGACGGATGAGGTGTCGGCCCAGCGAGTGGACACCGCCCACCCGGTTGAGGGCGAAGGAGAGGCGGAGGGCGGAGGTGTCGTGCAGCAGGAGGCGAGAGTCGCGGGCCTTGGGGCCGATCAGCGACAGCAGCTGGTGGTGGTGGTACCGCCCCCCGTGGTGAGCGTACCCAGGGTACACCCGCGCCAGGGAACTGAAGGCCGGCAGAGCTAGCGGCTCCTGGAGGTGCACAGCAGCAGAGAGAGAGAGAAGGGCGGTGAGAGAGAGGGAGGGTAGTGGCGTGTGTGTGTGTGTGTGTGTGGGGGGGGGGGGGGGGGTAGTGGAGGGGTGGGGGGGGGGAAGGTCGAGTGGGGGTGGGGGGGTGGGGGTGAGGGTGGGGATGGGTATTAGGTGTGTCTGGTCTTTCGTCTGTCGATCTTTTTCCTTGAGTATTCACTGTCTGTCTGTCTGTCTCTCTCGCTCACACACACACACACACACACACACTAAAAGCCCAGAGACAAGGGAATCGGGAAAGTGAATTTAGTCACCCCTTTCTTTTAATATAAAATGTACTGAGAAGATTCAAGACGATCCGAAAAAGTTCAATTCTTCTGACTCACCCCCCCCCCCCCCCCCTTTTTTTTTTTTCTCTCCTTTTTTCTAAGGTGCGGAGAATACAACAGAAACAAACTGGGCCGATTCATAACAAAGAGAAATCAATGAAGACTACATAATATTTAGTAGACGAATTAACGGTCAACCAGTTCTCAACAGTAACATTTGCACTGCACTGTTACGTAATGATCTCATTCAAAATTAGACAAGCAACCCCCAAGCATCTTCTCCGAGGTTTGATAAAACCGTTCCTTTCAAGTTGTAATTTTCGTAAAGTCTGAAAAAAAGACTAGTGTTAAAAATTAGCAGTTGGAGGGGCAAAAATATTTTCTGGGAAGCAATGTATTCCGAACCATAGTTTTAGGGCATTCTCTCTCTCTCTCTCTCTCTCTCTCTCTCTCCAGTGTAAAGATAAAGAGCACGGCGTGCTTCGTCTTTCGAGGGTCTGTTGGTTCCACTCCCCCATACCCCCTTCCCCCACAGAGAGCCATCTCCTGTATGCGTGTTGATGTATGTGTTAAATAAAAAACAAGAGTTGTCATCACTGCTGCAGGCATGGTCTGGTCGCCGCCCCTTGCTTGTGCTGCTCCCCAAGTGTTTTCGCAACACACACACACACACACACTCTCTCTCTCTCTCTCTCTCTCTCTCCCCAAACACACCCTCATCGCCCAAAGAAGACTATTCTCTCTCTCCATGCCACGTCTCTCTCTCTCTCTCTCTCTCTCACGCACAGTCACAGACACTATCACAAACACACCCTCATCGCTCAAAGAAGACTCTTCTCTTAGCTTGCCACGTCTCTCTTTCTCTCTTTCTCACGCACACGCAGTCACAGACACTATCACGTACACACACACACACAGTCACAGACAGACACACCCTCCACGTCGTCCAGCGAGCTAATCACTACAGACGCGCGTCACGTACGTTATATATGAGCTGACGCCGTCTTGACAAGCCTCTCCATCCCCGGCTCAGTCACACCTGTCCCGCAAGACATCCGTGACAGGTTAACAATGCCCCCCACCCTACCACCCACCTCCCTCCACCCTACCCCCACCTCCTCCCCCTTTTTTTTTTTTTTTTTTTTTTAACCCAGTCTCCACTCTATCGCCGAACAGACTAATGTAAATAAACTAGTGGGTTTTTTTGCTTTTCATCTTTTATTTTTCCCAAAAGTTTTTTCTTCACGGTATTCCCCGAACTGGACAAGGTGCTGTTTGGATTTTTTCATCGAACACTCTTCTACTCGTGTGCTATAAAAACAAACAAACAAACAAACAAACAAACAATCCTCGCTTTATTCCATTTTTATATCGTGCACAAGTAGCGATGAAAAAAAAAAACAAACGTTTTTGAATTACTCGATAAGGTCAACTCTAATTTTAAGCATAACTTCCCCCAACATATCATTTCCCGTGTATCAAGTCACACGAATATTTGCTATCACACTCCGTTTACCTGGCGGTGCTGTTTTTTCCCAGAAAGAACTTCAGAAGAAAGGACACTTGCGTGTTTTTGTCAGTGAATTTCACTGCACGAAAAAAAACCGCGCGTGAGCGGTGTCGTGATCGGACGTTTAGTCGGACACACCGAATCTTTCAAACCAAACTGGGAGAAACCGGAAAATACCATTCTCCGACACTCGCTCAAAGCCGTGTGTGTGAACAGCGTGTTGTTGACGCTATGTGCTGTTCTAGAGGAAGACACAAACCATGCTCTTTCACCAATGTCGGAGGCCTCTGTATCCATGTATTAAAACTGACGGGATTTCGTTCAAATTGAATGCATTTTTCAACGTATCGAAAACCCATGTCCTTTCACCAATGTCGGAGGCCTCTATATCCATGTATTAAAACTGACGGGATTTCGTTCAAATTGAATGCATTTTCAACGTATCGAAACCCATGTTCTTTCACCAATGTCGGAGGCCTCTATATCCATGTATTAAAACTGACAGGATTTTGTTCAAATTGAAGGCATTTTCAACGTATCGAAACCATGTTCTTTTACCCATGTTGGAGGGCTCTATATCCACGTATTAAAGTGACAGGATTGTGGTCAAATTGAATGCGTTTTCAACGTACGGAGAGGTCTCGCCAACCGCCGTGGCGTCATCCCAGAGGAAACTGTACAGCGAAACCGCCGGCACAGACTGGTCTGCACAGTGTCTTGAAAAGAAGTCTTCAAACGTATCCTCGTTTGACTTTACCAAACACATTTATCAAGGATGGGCGCAGCTGGAATTTTCTGATACACGACAGAACACTGCACAATATTTTTAAGTGGATTATGACCGAGAGAAAATGTGTGTGTAGGTAAGTGTGTGTGTGTGTGTGTGTGTGTGTGTGTGTGTGGTGTGTGTGTGTGTGTGCGTGTGTGGTGTGTGTGTGCGTGCGTGTGTGTGTGTGTGTGTGTGTGTGCGTGCGTGCGTGCGTGTGTGTGTGCGCGCGCGTGCGTGTATGCATGCCAGCAAGCGAGCGAGCGAGCGAGAGAGAGAGAGAGAGAGAGAGAGAGAGAGAGAGAGAGACAGACAGACAGACAGACAGACAGACAGACAGAGACAGAGAACGCGAACGAGAATCAGCCCGAAAAATGCACTCAAGATTTTGTAGACCTATCTCCGTGCCATAATATTTACCCCCCAAACATGTCACCCAACTGACGTGACGTACACCCCCTCACATACGTTGTCTCGTTTACGCCGCTGAACACATCCCCCCCCCCCCCCTCTGCCCCCCATCCCCACCACCTCCCAAGGGCCAATACTCCCGTCCTCCTAGACTGTCGGGGAAGAGACTTGTCGCGGCAGAGCGAACACGTCTTTCCATCACTCACCTTGTTGGATCGGTCTGGCCTCTCATCAATTGTGGCCGCGGCGTAAAGACGTAACTTTCACCCTGCCCTGCCCCCCCCCCCCCCCCACCCCCCCCCCCCCCCCCCCCACCCCCCCCCCCCCCCCCCCCCCCCGCGTGCCCGGTAATATAAATCAATCCTGTAACCACCTTGTTTTCAAGCTGGAGGAAGTTTTGATGGAGAAAGTGATGTTCTCTCACCTTGAAGAACGAGCTTGCAGTGAGAACAGGTGATTTTTTTTTGTTTTTTTTTTTTTTTTTTTTTTTTTTTTTTTTTTTTTTTTTTTTTTTGGGGGGGGGGTGTGGGGGGGGGGTTGTCTAGTTCTATTATACGTGTTCTACAAAACAATGTTGTATCGTTCACCATAAAGTCAATTTCGTTCTATATTGTGTTTCATTCTTTCGGACCCAGTCCCCCGTCCCTCGTGGGGTTTTTCTTGCCCCCACCCTGCCCCCCGCCCCCCCCTCCCCTCGCTCTTTCGCTCCCCCTGGGTGGCTCTCTCGCTCTCTCTCCCCCGTGTACTCCCTCTATCACCCGGCCCGCGGTACTCTCTCATCACAATCTCTCTTTGTTTTTTGTCCTCTATCAGCCAAACAACTACAGCTACGGGTAGTATTCTGTGGCAGTTACAGGGTTTGGAACGGGTTGGACTGGGTCCATCAAGCTTGTGCGTGGGCAAAACACGATCGATTTGTCTTCTACGGGTCTTCTTGCCACTAAAGTCCTAAGTGAACTTTTTGTTCGGTTTTCTAGTGCCATGTTTACAGGTTAGTTAAACCCACAAATCACCAATCTCCGCTCGCGTAACCACGTGGCCTCACATTCGACTCTACCTTGGTTTAGTTTCTTTTGATCTAGCTTTCTTATTCCTCTCCTTTGTCCCTTGCCCCCCCCCCCCTCTCTCTCCTTCTCTCTCCCTCACTCCCCTATTTTAAAAAGAAAATTATACTCCCCATTCAGTCTCTCTCTCCTTTGGCGTCTCCTATTTTTTTTGTCTTTTTTCCCCTTCAAGCACACGGTCAGCGTCCAGTAGTATTAGGGGGAAGGTGGCCATTGTACAAAGGGTTGGTGGCACTTTTAAATGGTCATCAACGCTGTGAGCTTGGCAAAACACGATCACCGAATTTTTTCTTTCTTCTCTCCCTTTATTGCAAAATATTCATGTATGTCTACCAGTCTGGAGTGTCTGTCTGTGTGTCGGTCTACATCTCGGCTAATCACCGACGCGCAGTATTTCTTGCAATGAACAACAACAAGACAGGGACAGCTCATCGCTATTACGTTCTCTCACGGTCTGTCGTGTTACTTCAACAGGTTGATGTGGAGGTAAGGACGATTGCAACCCGATGATTTTTTTATTTTTTTAATTTATTTTAAATATCCGTGCTGATTTCCTCCCCAACACAGTCTCGAGAAGCAAGAATGATTCGTCGTACTGTGTGTATTTGTCGTCTACTGTATGTATGCAAAGCCTGGGATAAGGGAAGCCAGCTGGGTAAGAGCGGAGGGAGGGGAGGGAGGGAGAGAGGATCGGGAGAGAGAGAGGAGAGAGAGAGGAGAGAGGAGGGAGGGACGGAGAGAGGAGAGAGTGGAGACGTGCGCGGGAGAGAGAGATCTTGCCTAGAGGAGAGACAGGATGGAGAGAGAGAAAGAGAACAGGACAGACAGAAGAGAACGAGAGGAAGAGAGAGGAGAGAGGAAGAGAGAGACTACGGAGGAGGAGAGTCTGGAGAGAGACGAGAGAGAGAGAGAGGGGAGAAGAGGAGAGAGGATGAGGGAGAGAGGAAGAGGAAGGGAGAGGCGGTGAGAGACGAGAGGGAGGAGGAGGAGAGGGGAGAGAGTGGAGGCGGGAGAGAGAGGAAGCCCAGAGACAGAGAGACTGAGAGAGAGCCAGAGAGAGAGGAGAGAGATGGAGAGAGAGAGGAGATTGAGGGGAGAGAGAGAGAGAGAGGAGAGAGAGAGAGAAAAACGGCCGTTCTCGTCATTCCTTCAGCTGGCATTCTTGCAGTGTTACGGATGGACCCCCCCCCCCCCCCCTCCTCCCCTCCCCTTCTCCCCTCCCAGCCCTCTCCACCATTAATTCTCTCCCACGTCATGGGCGAGGACGGTGGGTGGACCCCGACTTCGGCCCGAGGCCTCGTGTCGGGTGGGCGCCGCTCGAGAAAAGGCGATGCCGCTGCACAAAGACTTCAGGACACGGACGGGGGGACAGCCGGCGGCACACGACCCGAGACCCGAGGGTTCAGGTTTAATGGAAAGAGAAACAGGTGCGCCGGGATCCAATGGGGGAGGGGGCGGTGTCACTTCAGGGCGTACAATGCGCAGAACAATGGGGCCGATGACGGCCTGGGCTGCGTGGTGCGGTTGGCCCTCGGGATGTTGACTTGCGGTCTCTGTGTCTGTGGTCTACTTGTCTCGCTCTGCTGCTTGTGTGTGTGTGTGTGTGTGTGTGTGTGTGTGTGTGTGGGTGTGTGTGTGTGTGTGATGGGTGTGTGTTGTAGTGTGTGTGTGTGTGTGTGTGTGTGTGTGTGTGTGTGTGTGTGTGTGTGTGTGTGTAGTGTGTGTAGTGTGCGTGTGTGTGTCTGTGCGGTGTGTATGTAGCGTGTGCGTGCGCTCATGTGTGTGTGTGTGTGTGTGTGTGTGTGTGTGTGTGTGTGTGTGTTGTGTATGGAGAGGAGTGGAGAGAGAGAGAGAGAGAGAGTGAGAGAGAGAAGAGAGAGAGAGAGAGAGAGAGAGAGAGTGAGTGAGTGAGTGCGAGTGAGTGCGCATGTATTTGTGTATGTGGTGTGTGTGTGTGTGTGTGTGTGTGTGTGTGTGCTTGCTTGCTCTGTATGTGTGTGCATGCGCGCATGTGTGTGTGTGTGTGTGTGTGTGTGTGTGTGTGGTGTGTGTGTGTGTGTGTGTGTGTGTGTGTGTGTGTGTGTGTGTGTGTGTGTTTGTGAAAAGTGAGTGAGAGAGAAAGAGCGACAGACACAGAGAGAGAGAAAGAGACCATAGACAGACAGACAGACAGGCAGACAAGAGAGATTCTTCAACCCGTCCTTTTTTCTCCTTCTTCTCCCCTCTCCCCTTCAGTGTCTGGTGTTCGTTCTGATTCCAGGGAGGAAGCAGGATCAACAGGTCGACGACAAACATTTGCTGTCCGCGCGGGGCCCGTCAAACACGGTACAAACTGTTAAGGACACGCGAGCCGTCGCGACCTCCACTGTCACCACCACGCGGAGCCTGCCGGGACGGTCCACTGGGCATGCTCATCAAACAGCTTCCGGTGCCGCCGGGGATTGTGGGGCCACACAGGATTTGCCAACGGATGACACGGGAGGCCTGACCTCATCGTTCGTGCACGGCGGTTAGGTCGACGTGCTTCTCAACACCCATCACATAACGGTTTTTTTGTTTGTTTTGTTTGTGTTTTTTTGTTTTAATGAATCATTTATTGCACGTTTTCTTGGCCCGTTTGGTTTTATTTGTCAACTTGTGCGTGCGTGCGTGTGTGTGTGTGTGTGTGTGTGTGTGTGTGTGTGTGTGCATGTGTGTGTGTGTGTGTGTGTGTGTGTGTGTGTGTGTGTGTACATGTGTGTGTATGCATGTGTGTGTGCGTTGTGTGTGTGTTCTTTCTCGTTCGTTCCCCCACTCCCTCCCCACCCACTTTTATTTCCATCTATTTTTTTTTTTAAGCTGGCAAGAGATATGGTGTATGCGGTGTATGTGTGTGTGTGTGTGTGTGTGTGGTGGGGGGGGGGGGATACAGGTGTACAGCGAGGTATGCTGGTAGAATGCTGTCGAAAGCTTGAGAGAAGCGGTCTGTGCGTTCATTCACAGACTCACAGTTCACACTGTGCTCCTCCACGTTCTCCCCCACACTCCACTGTGTGTTCCGTGCAGCGAAGGGGGCGGGAACAGGGGCGGGAACAGGGGTATGGAGATAGGGGGGGGGGGGGGGGGGGGGGGGGGAGGGGGGGGGGGGGGGGGGGGGGGGGGGGGGGGGGGGGGGGGGGGGGGGGGGGGGGACAGGGTTAGGGGGGGAGTGGGTTAGGGGAGGAAGAGAAGAGGGGGGAAGGAGGTGGGAGGGGTGTGTGCCTGCCCTATATCCATGTCACGGCCCTCAAGACATAGGGGGGATCTATTTTTTTTTTTTTCTTTTTTCTCTCCTTTTCTTCCTCTATAACACCTTTCACGCCGTGCCGTGGTACAAAGGAGCCAAGTACCCTTTCACCCTGTCCATTTCCTAGTTACAAAACACTGGCTCTCTTTACTTTGGGGGCATGGCCCTCATTTTCTTTTTGGTCCTTGCTGAGAGAAGAAACCATCAGTTAAGAGGAAGGAAAGAAAGAGAGAAAGCCACAAAGTGAGAGGGGGGAAGAAGAAGAAGGAAAAACAAAAACAAAAAAAAAAAACAAAAAGGCGTGGAGTCCAACCACGATCCCTTAATTAAACAGCAACCTGGTGGATGAAGTGTCGACATTTCTTCAGAAGCGATATTCTATCTTCTTTTTTTTTTCCTCCATCAGAGTACGCAGCCATGTGTGCTCTGACAAGAGACAAAGGGGGGATGACCCAAAGAATAGCTTTGGTCTTGGACAAGGTGGGCAAGGAAGAGAGAAGGTGGGGTGGATAACGAAGAGAGAGAGAGAGAGAGAGAGAGAGGGAGAGGAGAGAGAGAGGGGAGAGCAGAGAGAGAAGGAGAGAGAGGGGGGGGGGGGGGGGGGGGGACTGAGACAGAGGCGGGCGGGGAGGGGCGGCTGACCAGCTGAACTGGCTACAATGGAGAGAGAGAGAGAGAGATAGAGAGGGATGGAGAGGGAGGGAGAGAGAGACAGTGTGTGTGTGTGTGTGTGTGTGTGTGTGTGTGTGTGTGTATGTGTGTACGTGCGTGCGTGTGTGTGTATGTGCGTGCGTGTGTGTGTGTGCGCGCGCGCTCTGAAGTGGGAAACCCCAAGCTGTAGGCTGCGGACTGCTGCTCAAAAACCACCACAGGAGACAGGAAAAACTCCCACGGGACTTTCTCGTTGGGCTGTTGTTTTTCCGTGTCACCTCTGCCCTCTTTCTCTGTGGAGACCCTTGTGGGTTGTTTTCTCTTTTTTTTCCTCTTTCTTGTTGTCTACTACAAACAGCCCCTGCTTATTTCGCTCGCGCGCAATCTTGATCTTCGCGCCACGGATAAGTTTTTTAAATATTCAAGATGAAAAGATATAAAAGGAGGGGAGACAGAAGGAAGAAGAAGGGAGGAGGGTGGGGGGCATGAAAGGGGGGAGGGGCACTGGGTGGGTAAACAGAGGATTTGGAGGGAAAGTAGACAAGCAGCATTCGCGTTCTTGTGCGCAAAAGGACCATACAACCATCCGCGTTTATGCCATCACCACTAGTGACCGTTCGAACTCGCTTCAGTACGACAGAGGAAGCACACACTACAAATACGAGCCATACATATGAATGAGAGAGAGAGAGAGAGAGAGAGAGAGAGAGAGAGAGAGATGGGAGAGAGAATGGTGTACGTTGTTAACACTTCAACGGGACGATTAAAACGTACATGACAGAACTTTCGCGGGCGCGCTCGCGCGCGCGCATACACACACACACACACACACCACCTACACATGCACACATACAGACACACACATAAACGCGAGCGCGCACACACATACACCACAGACAACACATCCAAACACACACCACACACAAACATAAACTGACACACACAGAGTCACACACGCACGCGCGCGCGCGCACACACACCACCGACATACACAGACCAGCTATCATCCACACACACACACCGCCGTTAGCCATTCTCCACACACACACACACACACACACACACCTCAATTAACGCCAACAGAGAATGGGTGGTATTACCCGGCGGCCTCCACACCTTCCGTCACGATTACATCCCGCTACGTCACGGACGGCAGAGGATGACGCCAGAGTGGTTCCCCCTTCTTTATACGTTCAGTGTTACGTACAGTGGTTAAAGGGAGGGGGGGGGGGGGGGGGGGGGGAGAGTTTGGGGTGGGTGGGGTGGGTGGTGGTGTGTTGGGGGATTGGGGGTGGGGGAGAGGGGGAGAGGCTGCCTCCCAGATGATATTGGAGGTGGGGGCCGGTGTGTGGTGTGTGTGTGTGTGTGTGTGTGTGTGTCCCAAGCCCCGTTCACACCCCAGAGCCCGCCATTTTCCCTGTTGTGCGCGTGAAGCTGGGGGCGGGTGTGCAGGCAGCCTGTCATTATGAGATGATGTTACACCACCGGCGCTTGGCACAGGGCAGGGTGCTGAGCCGTTGATTGCCGTGATCGAAGAGCCAACGACACCTCCCCCACCATCTCCCTTACCCCTACCCCTGCTCCAACTTCCTTACCCCTCGCCCCCTAAAAAGTGGGTGGAAGAAAGAAAAATGAAAATACAAAAGGATAAAGGAACGAGGAAAAATAAAGGGGGGGGGGGGGGGGGGGGGGATATGAAGTTCTGGAGGACATAAATCTCAGAGAGAGAGGAGGGGGGGGGGGGGGGGGAGGGGTGGTGGAAGGAGAGAACGTGGGGGGGAGGGAGGAGAAAGAAAAGGAGAGAGGGGAACAAAATGAAGCTCTGGAGAACATAAACCTCAGAGAGAGAGAGAGAGAGAGAGAG
>JADBJO010001109.1:195000-200000 GCA_016801955.1 Conus betulinus
TGCCTGACTCTCAAGGTCCTCCATGTACCAGATAGCCCCCCCCTCTCCCCCCCCTTGCCCCACTCCCCAAAGTCTTCCTTCGGTCTGTCCTCACTGCTGCTTTCCGGCTGCTTCTCCAAGCGTCTGATCCACGACACCGTTCTTAGCTGCATGGATTTGGGGGGGCCTACGAACGATGTTATGAAGACAAGTTACGAAGGTTTACGAACGCGTCATATACCTGAGCCCAGCTGGAGTGGAAACGGTCTTGCGTAACCCAAACTCTTCTGTTGGTCAGTGGAACAGTGTTAAGTCCTGGGCACACACACACACTCGCGACACCACCGGTGTTTGTTTTCTCCAACTGACAACCCCCCCCCCCCCCCCCCCCCCCCCCCCGGTCATTCTCATGTGAAGGTCTTCTCTGTCTGTCTCTTCCTCAGCTTGTTCAAGGATGGGTGGAGGGAGTCGGGAGTGGGGGGGTGGGGGTGTGGGGGTGGGGGGGAGAGGTTACTTTTCACCTGGCGAAACAGCATGGGGGGGGGGGGGGGGGGGGGGGGGGGGGGCTATTTCTCTGACGAAGCTTCACAAACCCTGACAAACCTAGGCATGCCAACTCTCTGGGGTTTAAAAAAAAAAGAAGGAAAATTGCGATTGCGTCGGGAAGTGAATGTACTTTAAATCACCTGTGTCATATCGTTACAGAACTGTCCGCTGCAGTTGATACATGTTTAGCGAAGTTTTCATTCAGATTTCACATTGTCGGTGGACAGAAAAACTGGGGAGTGGTATATCTGCCTTCCCTTCTGAAGATTTCCATCAGTGAAAAACGAAGGAATCAGCGTTGGGGAGAGGAGGAGGGCAAACAAGCGAGGAAGTCAGCTGAGAAAGAAAAAAGAGAAAAAAGTGGAAATCGGCTGTCGGGGTGCCTAGAACCTACGCTTCAGCTTACGCCTGACCAGCCGGCTGACCCGACTGGATGACTGCGGTAACCGGCAATCCGGCTTTTCTCTTCGCGGATCCAACACCCAGCGCTTCTAAGGACCACCTAGTCAGGGTCCTGTGGAGGGCTCCGCCTCGCCAGGCCTATGCAGCCCAACACCTCGTAGCTTCACGTTTCCCTGAGCCAAGTTAAGCGCCCCGCCTCCTTCCAATCCTTATCAACCTCCGTCCCCACCCCGCTAACTCTTGGTCCTGTGGGCGTCATCTCTCCGTTGACCCTAACGGCCAAACTGGCCCGATCCCTCAGGGGCACAATGGCGGCCGTGTCTAACGTGGTGGACAAGGGGAGATGGTGACATGAGCATCGACCGTGGAGTTCAATCCGCCTGACTGAGCCACTGAGCCCCCCCCCCCCCCCCCCCCCCACCCCCACCCCCCCAACTGTCCCTGCAGAACGCCGCTGGTCGGCACAGGGCAAAGCCGGAGCTAGCCCTCCTCTGGAACAATGGCCCTCCCGCCCCGGACGTGGGTACCACCAGAACCTAGAAGGACTACAGCCCGACAAAGACTCCGAATCGGTTTCACTCCGGATTTTACTTGAAACACTCACAGCAAGTGAGCGGTAGACAAAGGAGGGGAGGGGCGGGAGGAGGGGGAAGGGAGCAGAGGGGGGAAGGGGGGGGGATGATGGTGTTTGTGGTGGTAGGGGAGGTAAACAAAGGCGGGGTGGGAAGGGGGGAGGGGGAGGAGGTTGCTGGTGGATTTCGGGGGGTGGTGTGTGTGTGTGTGTGTGTGGGGGGGGGGGGGGGGGGGGGGAGAGAGAAATCAATCCCGATATCCAAGATAGTGAGGTGGGGGGTGGAGACGAGGGCGGGGCGAAGCTTTAACGTCACACGGTTAAAGTGGACAGCAACTCTGGACACTGGAGTTTGGCTTTAATTCCTTTTTATCCTCTTATGTTTTTTCTGTTTTCTTTTTTGTCTTTGGGGGGGGGGGGGGTTGGGGGGGGGGGGGGGGGGGGGGGGGGGGGTTGCTACCTTAAGAGCATTCGGAGATGGGGGGGTGGTAGAGGGTGTGTGTGTGTTTGACTTCAGGAACTGCAATATTAATTTAACGCACAGTCGATTCCTACTGCATCGTATAATTTAACCCCCCCCTTCTCGCCGTTGTTAACAGCATGCCGATACCCCCCCCCCCCGGGAAGAAACAGCATGCCGATATCCCCCGGGAAGAAAACATTACGCCGCTTTTGTTGTTGTTGCTGTTGTCGTTTTTTTTTTTTTTTGTTTTTTTTCTTCCAAATTTCATCAAAAGATCAAAATCATGACTTCAACTCTTCAACTCTCGCTAACGCTCCTACAACTCCCGCCCGTCGACACCAGTTATCTCCCATGAAGGCGGGTCCCAGGGACGATGGCAGACGGGTGGCACTAAAGGGTCAGCTGAATGATGGGTCACACCCAACAGGTGACCACACCGTGCGAGAGAGAGAGAGAGAGAGAGAGAGAGAGAGAGAGACAGAGACAGAGACAGAGAGAGAGAGAGAGGGAGAGACACGACGCGACACGCTTGGCTACCTGTTCCTCCGACTCGTACAACGCTGTAAAAGAACACCCGTAATGTGATGAGACTGAAGACGCGCCATGACACCCACAGAAACGGACCCAGCAACACAAAATTCCCCTGTAACCTGACACCAGCATGGTGCAGATTTAATTTAAACAGAAAAAACGTAAGACAAGAGGGTTTTAGTTTCTAAACTGAAATTCCACACCTGACACCTTACACCAAGTGTACCACTTCCAGGTGTTGTAAACAACGTGGTTTCCTTGGCCATTCTTCAAACGGCTTTTACACCAAAGAACATGCGTACGCGTAAACGCACACGGGTGCAAATGTGCAGAGAGAGAGAGAGAGAGAGAGAGAGAGAGAGAGAGAGAGAGAGAGAGAGAGAGAGAGGAGTACAAAAGAATATGGAAAAACGGGGGTGAGGGGGAAGGAGGGAAGGAAGACTGGAATGGACTACTAATAATTCTTTGCCAACCATGACACATACACACACACGTGCGCGCACGCGCGGGGCATGAACGCATGCGCGCGCGCGCGCACATGCACACACTCAAAGACTGCGCACTCTTCTCGTTCCTCGTAACCCTACAATAACCCACACTGCGAAGAGATTGATAAGCAGCACAATCCAGTCGGAACAATAGACCTGCATACGTACAATCCCCCCCCCCCCCCCCCATTTCCTCCTCCTCCTCCTCTCTCTTTCTCTTTCACACACACACGCGCGCGCGCGCGCAGTCACACACACACACACACAGAGTCTCATCCCACCCCCGTCCTCTGTCATTCACACAGCTTTGTTTTCTTCCTTCCCATCAACCACACTCGCCCCCCCCCCCTTCCCCTCTCTCTCTCTCTATTTCTCTCTTCAACCTTTACACCTCTACTCTTTTCCCTGTCCTGTGCTTTCAAAATGCCACCCACCCCCCCACCACCCCGCCCCGCCCCACCTAATACTAACCCCTTTCCTCCTCCCCCCCCCCCGCCCCCAAGTTTTTCTTTTTCCCTTCATTAATTCCCATTTCCTCCACGCTCTCTCTCTCTCGTCCTCCACCCTCCTTCCAAACCCTCCCCCCCCCACCCCCCGGAAGGGGAGGGCTGTCTGTGGTCTTAGTGTGGTGCTATCAGATCTATGATGTAGTCAGGTTTCAGGACGGCGTTTTATGGCCAGCTTCACAAACATGTGCCAGCTGCCGCTCTGTATCAAATGATAGTGGCCTTTGACCACTGTGTGTGTGTGTGTGTGTGTGTGTGTGTGTGCGCGCGCGCGCTTGCCCGCATGTGTGCGCATGTGCCAACGTAATGATCAGCGATGTGCGCCGCATACTCTTCTACCTGGATTAAAAGAACTTGACTTTCCACTCCACACACAACACACACACACACGCGCGCGCACGCACGCACGCACGCACACACACACGCGTGCGCTCACACCACACCTCACTGAATTTTCAACTGAAAAGTCTCTGAAATGACCAAAAGGCGTGCAGAGAGAGAGAGAGAGAGAGAGATAGAGAGAGAGGTAGGAGGAGAGAGAGAGAGAGAGAGAGAGAGAGATGCAGGCTTCAAAGACTAAGAGAACACAAAAGGGAGAGACAAGAGGGCGAGCTATAGAAGACAGGGCCAGTTGACAAACAGGAAAAACAAAAAGTCAACCTACCCTAAAAAACAACAAAAACACTCCAAAACCTCTCCAGCAACCTCCCTTGACGACCTCTCCCCCCCCCCCCCCCCCCCCCTAGTCTCCTGAAATACCGCTCTCTACTGCCTCGCCAGCAACATTCCTCTGTGGCTTTTTTCTCACTCATTCCTGTCCGGGTCGCCTGCGAAGAGAGGCCAAAGGGAGTGGTGGCCCTGGGCGCTTCATCAGCGAAGCGGACATCTTGTCACGCCCCTTCATTAGCCAGATCCTCTGAAGTGATCGCCCTTTACTTACCTGACCGCTCTGTGCGCGCGCGCGCGCGCGCGCGCGCGCGCGTGCGTGTGTGTGTGGTGTGTGTGTGTGTGTGTGTGTGTGTGTGTGTGTGTGTGTGTGTACTGTGAGAAACCATGAACCAGCTTGACACCACGCTGACTAGTTTTCGTGTCCTTTCAACATTTGAGGTGATCAACCTTATCAACTACCTACCATACAGAGAGAGAGAGAGAGAGAGAGAGAGAGAGAGAGAGAGAGAGAGAGAGAGGAGAGAGAGAGAGAGAGAATGCAATACGTGCCAATTAAACCACCCCATCAAAGGAATGTCAACTGTGAAAATGAGCGCCGTGAGAAAGGACGATAGGTGGTGAAATAGTGCGTATGTGCACGCGTGCGTGGTGTGTGTGTGTGTGTGTGTGTGTGTGTGTGTGTGTTGTGCTGTGCGCGCGTGCGTTAGTGCGTGCATGTGTATGTGAGCGCGCGCACAACGCGCGTGCCAAACAAAATACAAGACTTTCGCAAGTAATCCCCTTCCCCACTCACCGTAACCCCTGACGCCCCTTGCAACTATCCCCCATCCTACTCTCCCCCCCCC
>JADBJO010001109.1:207500-212500 GCA_016801955.1 Conus betulinus
TATACCATACATAGTCTACAGTCTGCAGTCTATACCATACATAGTCTACAGTCTGCGGTCTATATCACACATAGGCTACAGTCTACACCATACATAGTCTACAGTCTACACCATACATAGTCTACAGTCTACACCATACATAGTCTACAGTCTGAGGTCTATACCACACATAGGCTACAGTCTACACCATACATAGTCTACAGTCTACACCATACATAGTCAACAGTCTGAGGTCTATACCATACATAGGCTACAGTCTACACCATACACAGTCTACAGTCTGCGGTCTATACCATACATAGGCTACAGTCTACACCATACATAGTCTACAGTCTACACCATACATAGTCTACAGTCTGAGGCCTATACCTTATACAGGCTACAGTCTGCGATCTATACTATGGAGCAGATATGAGCGTGCGTGCATCGTGTGTGTGCGTGTCAGCAAGCGCGCACGTGTGCGCGCGCGTGTGTGCGTGTGTGTGTGTGTGTGTGTGTGTGTGTGGGGGGGGGGGGGGTGCGTTCGTGAGCGTGCATGTGTGTGGGGTAGTGGTGGAGATGTGAGGATGGGGAAAGGTGGGATATCAAGAATGCAGCAAGATTAGGAGGGGTAAACTATATGTGATATGGCAGATCACTAAAAAAAGACTCTCTCTCTCTCTCTCTCTCTCTCTCTCTCTCTGCATGCACACGCGCGCGTGCGTTGTGTGTGCGTGTGTGCACACAAACGACACTCATTTCAAAGGACATAACTTGTCAAACAACACTCATTTGAAAGAGAGATAACTTGTCAAACGACGCTCATTTCAAAGGAGATAACTTGTCAAACAGCACTCATTTCAATGGAGATAACTTGTCAATCAACATTCATTTCAAAGGAGATAACTTGTCAAACTACCCCCATTTCAAGGGACGTAACTAGTCAAACACTCATTTCAAAGGAGATAATTTGTCAAACTACGCTCATTTCAAAGGGGAAAGCTTGTCAAACGACACTCATTTCAAGGGACATAAATTATCAAACACTCATTTCAAAGGAGATAACTTGTCAAGCTACGCTCATTTCAATAGATGTAACTAGTCCAAACAACACTCATTTCAAAAGGGACAACTTGTCAAACGACACTCATTTCAAGGGACATAATTAATCAAACACTCATTTCAAAGGAGATAACTTGTCAAGCTACGCTCGTTTCAAGGGACGTAGCTAGTCAAAACAACACTCATTGTAAAGGGAGAGAACTTGTCAAACACGCCGTTTCAAGGGAGGAACTAGTCACTCAAAAGGAGATAACTTGTCAAATGACACTCATTTCAAGGGAAGTAATTAGTCAAACACTCATTTCAAAGGAGATAACTTGTCAAACTACGCTCATTTCAATAGACGTAACTAGTCTAACCAACGCTCATTTCAAAGGAGACAAACTTGTCAAACTACCATCATTTCAAGGGACGTAACTAGTCCAAACAACGCTCATTTCAAAGGAGATAGCTTGTCAAACTACGCTCATTTCAAGGGACGTAACTAGTCCAAACATAACTCATTTCAAAGGAGATAACTTGTCAAACGACGCTCATTTCAAGGGATGTAACTAGTCAAACACTCATTTCAAAGGAGATAACTTGTCAAACTACGCTCATTTCAAGGGACGTAACTAAAACACTCATTTCAAAGGGAATAACTTCTCAAACGACACTCATTTCATAGGACATAACTAGTCAAGCACTCATCTGAAAGGAGATAATTTGTCAAACTACGCTCATTTCAAGGGACATAACTAGTCAAACAACACCCATTTCAAAGGAGAAAACTTGTTAAACTACGCTCATTTCAAGGGTCGTAACCTCTTACGCAAGGTTCATTTTAAGGGACGTAACTTGTTGGATGAGGACCAATTTCAGACGCCATTTGGGTATATATTTGAGTGCTAGTATCGGCAGCAGATGAAATTTTAACACCATTAATAATTACTGTTGCGTAGGTGTCTCTCCGAGTCTGCACGAGCTCGGCTGAGTTGAACGGTGGAAATCAGCACGTTTTAGAAGTCGTTAAACATAAGGCACAAAAAAGTACGACAGGTCATGGGATTTTGTCGAGTTGTTCCGGCTCAAACCACTTTCTTGTTCGCTGCACGAAATTTTGTTATACAAACCCATAGCACTCCATGTGATCTTTATGATAAATGACGGCAGCAGCAACATACCGAAGAAACTGGCAATTTATCTGTTATACCGCATTTAACAACAACAAAAGCATGCTGTTATTAGCTGAATCTGATGAGTAATACTGAGTCATATACTACGGCACTCTTCACTTGGGTTAAAAGTGGCACAGCCGTAATTAAAAGGCTGTGCCAGTCTTGAATAAAAGTTACTGTTAAGTTTTCTTATGGGAGCAAGACTTACCCAACTTGTTTATTGTTTACGTCCCTGCCTCATTTTATTTTCAACTTGGGTTAAAAGGAGTTGGTGAAAAGACGTTTGGGCCTCTGTTGCCAATACTTCGGTATTTCTTTATTGTGGCTTACACTGATGAGATCCATTTCCCTTTCACTTTCTAGTTCACAATCTTTACCCCTTGTTTTCCGACACAACACAGAGAGAGTGTGAACAACCACTACCACCACCACCCAACTAGGCCACATACACCTCATTAAGCAAGCCAGTAACGATCTTACCACTTACAACGGTCGTGTTCTGCGCGACTCTCCCCCACCCCCAATACCACCCCCCCCCACCCCCCCTTCACTCCACGGCGAAGTCAGTTACAGACCTTACGCTCACCTCGTGTTGACAAAGCCAATCAGTTCCGGCCATTCTAACAACCACGGCCGGACGTCCGGCTCAGACCGGGGTGAGAACCCTGCCGGTTTATTTGTCTTCCGATCTTATCTGACACGCCTTTCACGACCGGGACAACAGACGGAGGAGGGGGGGAGGGGGAGGGGGGGGAGAGAGTGTGTGTGTGTGTGTGGGGGGGGGGGGGGGGGGGGGGGAAGTGAAGTGGACAAGGGGGAGGGGGAGGGGAAGGGGGTGGTAAACTCGTAGCGGAATGGCACCAAGAGTAAGATCTTGGGTTCAGTCACTCTGATTAGAGGCTGTTGGCGCGGTTCGTGTTGACAAAACTATTGTTCAGGCGTGTCGGACATGTTCTCTGACCGCCGTTCGGGGAGCGGAGGGGTGGGTGGGGGGGGAGAGGGTGTTTCCTATGATTTACAACATAAACAAACAATAAACTGGCGCCAAGCGGGCTGAATCGCGCCACCTGGTGGCAGCGACTGCGCTAGATTGTCTGCTTTAAAGTAATTCAGAACAAACAGCGTAATTAAATGACCACAAAAAAAAAGTGTGTGTGTGTGTGTGGTGGTAGTGTGGTGTGTGTGTGTGTGTGTGTGTGTGTGTGTGTGTGTGTGTGTGTGTGTGTGTGTGTACACGCGCGCGCGCGCACACGTTCAAATGAGCGCCCCAGGTAATGCCACCGAGCGCTCACCCCTCACACTGTTCGGAGCCTCCCGTCGCAACAGGAGGGACGCAAGCCAAAACGCGCGTTGCTGAAATAACGAACTCGCGACATCTCTGTGGTCAATTCTTATTCATTTCATTCGGTTCTGCCGCCTTCACGTCGGTTCTCGTGGATAAGTGAAATGTTCAGCAATTTTTTTTTCTTTTTTCCCCCAATCAATTCCGAGTAGTTCACAGCAAGGCTTGCGCAGTGGCGAGGGCTTTGGCCAGTAATGTAGGTTGCACGGTTCGCCCCTCCCTAGGCGTCGTCTTTACCAGCAGCAAGAGGGGGAAACAAACGTGTGCTAGAGAGGAGAGAGAGACGAGAGAGAGAGAGAGAGGAGAGAAGAGAGAGAGATTGAGAGAGTAGAGAGAGAGAGGATGAGACAGGGCGTGAGACAGAGAGAGACGGAGACGGAAGAGAGACACAGTAGAGACACACACACGACGAGCGAGCTGCGCACACCACACAGACAGGACCCACAGATATAGTGAGAGAGAGAGAGAGAGAGAGAGAGAGAGATAGAGAGAGAGAGAGAGACACACACATAGAGAGTGAAAAACACACACACACGGCGCGGGCACACACACAACACACACACACAGAGCAGAGAGATGAGGGAGGGAGAGATGAGGGGAGAGAGAGAGAGATGAGAGAGAGAATAGTGCGGCGCGTAAAACACACACACACACACACACACACACACAACGGTGAACTAATGTTAAAAAACAACACCAAAAACAAAACAAACAAACACAAAAAAAAAAACGCCCTGTTACTGCTCCCCAAAACGACTGAGCTATATATACGCATATATAAGAGAGCCCTCCACGGAGGGAGAGGGGGGGGGGGGGGGGGGGGGGGGGGGGGGGGGGACTGCCCGCAACTACTGTCTGTTATGCACAACGGTTTTTCTGTCGGGGAGGGCGCGCTATTCCGTCCGGCCGTTTGGGCAATTAATTTGTCACACCGTCACAGAACGAGGCCGCTGATGTTCTCTGTCACCCTGTTCATGTCTCTGCCTGGTTTGTATCTATATGGACAGAGTCGGGCGGACTTCACTGAAAAGCGACGGGGATACTCACCCACATACGGACACACCGCATGCGCGCGCGCGCGCGCGCACACACACACACACAAACTCAGACACACCACATACACCGCACGCGGTTGCACACACACGCGCGCGCACACACCCACATACACACGAAAAACAAAACACACACAACGAACACACCACACATGAACATAAAAGAAGAAAAACACACACACACACACACACACACACACACACACACACACACACACACACACTGCACTTTGTATAACCACCCTTCCCCCGGCAATGTCGGAAAGGCATGGGGGCTGCTTGTTTGCTCGTCCGCTCATGACATCAAGTACCATGCGACTGAAAGCAGTGATCATGCTGATCATCATCATGTCCTGTGTCACTGACAGTGTCAGACCTTCAGATGACACTGAAAGCAGTGATCATGAT
>JADBJO010001109.1:222500-237500 GCA_016801955.1 Conus betulinus
TGTCAGGTTTAACGTTGTCACTTTTTTTTTTTTAAGCGAGAACTGATACAGCGCCTATCCCTGGTCAGAGACCAAGCTGTAAACGCTTTACAATCAGCATTCTTGTTTACACAACGGTTGCCTACTTGGGTAGAGCCGACTGAAGAGCTGCCTGTTGGCGCTTTATCTTGTCGTTTACCCGTGTCATATCGTCCATTCAGTATAACAACTATTTCATTCTTTTGATTTTTCCCGAGTGCATGCTGTGTTTAACGTGTCATCCATACCAAACGGCCAAACTGGCTTTCTGTTCCGAAAGTTGGTGATGGGATTTTACGTGTGTGCAAGATGGTATGTGTGCCTTGACACACGGAAACCTCGGTTTATAGTCTCATTCGAAGGACTGTATGGGAAATGGAGTCAGAACCTATGTTAACACCGAGGGAAAAGTCCCCCTGTACAGAAACGGCCCGGGCGGAGATTCGAACCCGCAACCCCAGGATCACCCAAGATTACAGTCCGGCGCCCTACCAACCGAGCTATTCCGGCCCCCAATCTTAGGTTCATCACTTACCTCGGTGCATGGGTCTGAGAGGGTAACCCTGTCTTAACCCCTACTGCATCAAGGGTTGGGGGCGGCCCTTTAAGTCTATTCCCTTTAGGTCTATTCCTTCAAGGTCTATTCCCTTTAAGTCTATTCCTTCCAGGCCTATTCCCGTTAGGTCTACTTTATGTCCATTGGTTCGTAAGTGCCGCGAGATCTACTAGGAACACCTTTTCTTTTCCTCCGAGGTCTACTGTTTCATATGTAATTTCCTATAATAGCATAAGAACACAATGTATGATACTTACACATTATAATCTTTATTAATGTTCTCGTAAACTGGTGTGCTTTATCTGTTTTACAGGGTCTATTGCACTCTGTGAGAGCAGCTGCGTCCATGTAAGACCAGATGTCTCTGGCACCGTTTCTGAATTGCTGCAGCGTTCTTGCCAGTCAAGGGCCTGAGAGGTACCCGAGTACAATTCGACTAAGAAAAAGCTTAAATAACGTTGGGATTTTAAAGCCGCCCAAGTACCATTTTTGATATTTAATAGCACACAGTGAGCTCGTAATTATCATGGTTTTTAATTTCCTATTTACTATTTTTAGCAGTAAAGTACCAAAGGTAACCAATCGGCTGTACTAAATACTAAAATGCCACCGGCTTTAAGGAATACACTAACCTCTAGTGGCGGTACCGTAATGTACCGTAATGTCTACTAATAGACTTGGAAGGAACAGACTTAAAAAAAAAAAAAACAAAACAAAAAACAAAAAAAACAAAAAACACGTAGAGACGTTACAGGGAATAGACTTCAGAGGATTTTCATTTTGCGGTGACATCAATGAGTAGATCAAACGGGAATAGACCTTTAGTTACCTCCCCTCAAGGTCTAATCTTCCCTAGCCCGCCTGTCCTCCACCCACCCTTAATTGTTTGGTCCTGTTCTAGGTTAGCCCTATCCTCTCTGTGTTGATGGTCCTGTGGTCTTTTCTTGTTTGTCTTCTACGTCATAAGCTTTTGAGATGTTTCCTTTGCCATGTATTCTGAGCCCCGAACGGTCATTTCAACATGAGGTCCATAGTGGCCGTTTGAAAGTGAGACCAAAATGAGCATTTGGAAAATGAGGGCCAAAGACGTCGTCTTCAAAGCAAGGCCTACACGGGCTTTTCAAAGTGGGGCCCGATGTGGCCCTTCTGAAGTGAGGTCCAAAACGGCCCATTTCAAAACGAGGCCACAGCGATCATTTCAAAGTGGGGCCCAATGTGGCCCTTCTGAAGTGAGTCCCAAAACGGCCCATTTCGAAACGAGGTCACAACGCTCTTTTTCAAAGTAGAGGCACCAAAAGGACCCGTTGAAAGTGTCGAGCAATCATTGTACACCCCCCCCCCCCCCCCCCCCCCAAAAAAAAAAAAAAAAAAAAAAAAAAAAAAAAAAAAAATTGTTACCATATCCCAACGTCAGCTGAATCAAACAAGACTTGTTCGGCATGCTAGATTTCGCCATGAAGATCGTCCTGTTATGTCCATGAAAAGATAACTCCTGTATCCACGCCGCTTTCAGGGCGAGTCTAACGACGGCTAAACTGCGCAAGCTCTCCTGTCTTCCAACCTCCTCTTTCCCCCCCCCCCCCCCCCCCCCCCTTTTCCCGTCCCACCTCAGTCTCTCTTTCTCTCTCTGTCTCTGTCTCTGTCTCTCTCTCTCTCTCTCTCTCTCTCTCTCTCCGGCTTTGAAAGCAGTGACAGATGCGAACGGTCGCCACCCCTATCATCATCATCATCATCATCATCGCCTCACACAAAGCCCATCGCTTCTCTTACATCCTTCCCCTCCCCGCCCATCTCTCGACCCGAGACCTGTTCTTGCTTGTGCCGCCAACACTTGGGGGGCGTTTCCGTTCAAATGGGGAGGAGGAGGAAGAGGAGGAGGAGGACGAGGAGGAGGACGAGCGGGGGTAAAGAGTGAAGGGGAGAGAGGTAAGGGGGGGGGAGGGGAGGTAGAGCTGCAGAGGGGAGGTGGATGAGGGGGGCTGGTTTTCTACCCCTAAGGGTCGGTGTGTGTGTGGGGGGGGGGGGGGGGGGGGGGGGGGGGGGGGAGGGGGGGGGGGGGGGGGGTGATGGTTAACAAGGTTTTGATTAGCTTCGTCGCCTCTTGACTCTCAGGTCCTGACTGACTTGACTTGACTTGGGTGGGGTTTGGGAAGGTGATGGAGAGAGACGCCGGAGGTTTTGGGCAAGTAAAGGCAGGCAGGAACAGACTGGGGTTTGAAGGTGGGGCCGGGGAGTTGTCCTCGTCTGGACTCCCATCATGTCCAGTGGGTCCACCGCGTGCGTTGTAAAGCTGTGGTATTCCTCGTTACGGGGAGCGGAAAGCTGTGGTCTTCCTCGTTATGGGGAGCGGAAAGCTGTGGTCTTCCTCGTTATGGGGGAGCGGAAAGCTGTGGTATTCCTCGTTATGGGGAGCGGAAAGCTGTGGTATTCCTCGTTGTGGGGAGCGGAAAGCTGTGGCATTCCTCGTTATGGGGAACGGAAAGCTGTGGTATTCCTCGTTATAGGGAGCGGAAAGCTGTGGTATTCATCGTTAGGGACATCAGAAAGCTGTGGTATTCATCGTTATGGGGAGCGGAAAGCTGTGGTATTCCTCGTTATAGGGAGCGGAAAGCTGTGGTATTCATCGTTAGGGACATCAGAAAGCTGTGGTATATTCATCGTTACAGGGAGCGGAGAGCTGTGGTATTCATCGTTATGGAGAAAAGAAAGCTGAGGTAGTCATCGCTACGGTTGTCATCGTTTGGGACATCAGAAAGCTGTGGTATTCATCGTTACAGGGAGCGGAAAACTGTGGTATTCATCGTCATGGAGGACAGAAAGCTGTGGTATTCATCACTGTGGCATTCATCGTTAGGGACATCTGAAAGCGGTGATTTTCATCGTTATGAAGAACGGAAAAACTGTGGTGTTCATCGTTATGGAGAACAGAAAGCTGTGGTGTTCATCGTTATGGGAGAACAGAAAGCTGTGGTGTTCATCGTTACGGAGAACGGAAAGCTGTGGTGTTCATCGTTATGAAGAACGGAAAGCTGTGGTGTCCATCGTTATGAAGAACGGAAAGCTGTGGTGTTCATCGTTATGAAGAACGGAAAGCTGTGGTGTCCATCGTTATGAGAACGGAAAGCTGTGGTGTTCATCGTTACGAAGAACGGAAAGCTGTGGTGTTCATCGTCATGAAGAACGGAAAGCTGTGGTGTTCATCGTTATGGAGAACGGAAAGCTGTGGTACTCATCATAGCAGTGGTAATTATCGTTAGATGAGATACAAGACTGTCCGTTGTTTTTCATCGTTTTGAACGTTATTTGTTCTGCCTGAAGAAGACCCAACAGGTCGAAACACGTTGCGCTCGTTTCGTGATATTTGTTTGCTTCTTCGTTCGGCGGTTCATTTTTCTGTTTTTCGCTCTTGCTTCAGTATCCGCGCTGCTTGTCACTCTACTGTGAAAACCTCATTTTGTAGGCTTCACATCCAGCCTGCTGAAAATGAAAGAAAGGATTTGATTTGTCTGATCGATCAATGGATGTAAGTCAAGAAAGCCCGTCCAGACATGGGGAAACAAAGCACAGGTCCTCCATGAGGGAAGGTTCACTATTGTATCCTCATCTTCTGCATTTTCAGGATATTTGTAAGTAGACTGAAGGCCAGGCGGTTTTTGGATGGCTGGCGGGTTGGTTATTGTTGTTGTTTCACGTCACAAGCAAACCTTTTCGCGATTGTTTTGGCCTTTTTGGTCTTCTTCAGGCAAGATGAACAACATTCAGGACAATGAAAATGAAGAACGAGCAGTCACTTAGCTCCTCAAATTGAGCGCAACATGGACGTCCTTGATTCAACGTCCATTTTGCACTCATGTTGTTTATCTTGCCTGAAGAAGAGCAAAGAGGTCGAAACGCGTCGTGTTTTGTTTTGTAATTTTTCCCTTTTGACCGGCGGAATATTTTTTTTTTTCTTTTAGATTTGTTCATTTTCCGCGCTGCAGTACCCACGCTTTGAAAATAACTTTTTCTGCGCGATTGGTGAGAACAGTTGTGGCAATTGGCATGCAGGGCATTCCGATTGATTGTTGGTGGTGGACCTACAGAAAGCGCACGCTGTAGAAAAACGCAGCATCTCAGAAGTCGTACATCAGTTCCTGGGGTTTGGCCCGTTCGTGGTGCACTAAAGCGCGTATAACAGGAGACCTGGAAATCATTGTTAATGCTCATGCACACTTCAAACTGCTGACACACGCACAAGACTTCAGTCAGTCAGTCAGTCATTCCCCTGACCGCTGGGGCCGTTGGGGGGGGGGACGTGATGAAGCAGCCGCCGTTTCTCTCCAGGCTTTTCTGTTGGTAGCTGTCGTGAGGAGATCTGGCATGGTCATTTTGGTCCAGTCCTTTATATTTTCGGACCAGCTCTTTCTCTGTCGTCTTCGTCTGCGCCCTTCTTCAACAAGACTTCACCGAAGACCAAACCAGGAACAGGTGCAAGCCGGTGTGAATTCGTTTTCCTTCAATGACCTCACCCTCCCCCTTCCTAAACAATCCCCCTCCTGGACAAAATTACAAAGGTTTTTTTTTTTTGATGTGAACCAGCCCCCCTTCCCCCCCCCCCCCCCCCCCCCCCCCCCCCCCTCCCCCCGACTCGGACCGTCTCTACAACATCACGGCCGGCTCTGTAGATCCCCCCCCACCCCCATCCCCTCCAAGTCTTTAACCGAGTCCGGGAGAGTTCGCTAATTAAAGGCCACCTGTACTGGGGGGAGGTCGTGTGATCAACAACAAAGTGATTTAATCTAGAGACGTGGTCCATCTCCATCATTAAGCGGAGCTCGGAGCAAATAGGAGACGAGGATGGACAGAGAGGACTTCAATTAACTTTGTGGTGGAGAGGGACTCGCAGGGGTTTATCATCGACATCAGCCACAGTGGTCACTACGGGGAGGGCCTCATACCTTTTTGTGGTCAGTGCGGAGTTGTGGTCAGTGTGTGGGCCGGGAGGGGGGGGAGGGAAGAGGGACATCTGATCCCTGGTCGTTGAAGTGGGACGACAATGACAGGGGAGAAGCGACCAGGGGGACTCGCCACTGTCCACTCGCTGTGGTCACCGATGGAGAGAGGAATCTGCACTGGGCCTGACTGTAAGGTCAGTCTGGGTGCGGAAGGGGGGGGGGGGGGGGGGGGGGGGGGGGGGGGGGGAGGACGCTTGGTTGGCTCAGTGGTACAGCACACTTAGTGCACAGTCACATGTAGACAGTTCAAACCCCGTCAACGCCTTAACATAAGAATGGCCGTTTCTGGAACCCTTCTTGACCTGTTGTTCTGGTAGTACTATTGTGGGTGAAAAAAAGATCCTCCCTCTATTTTTCCTCCCCCTTCCCCCCGGTCCTCCCCTGTCATTCCACTCTCAAAAATGGTTATTCTAGATGGCTAAATCATCTTCCGTGTGTGCGGACATCACACCTCAATGTCCCCGTCACCCT
This sequence comes from Conus betulinus, assembly GCA_016801955.1. Taxonomy (NCBI): domain Eukaryota; kingdom Metazoa; phylum Mollusca; class Gastropoda; order Neogastropoda; family Conidae; genus Conus; species Conus betulinus. The sequence continues at coordinate 228,540 of JADBJO010001109.1, forward strand.
GGAAGGGAGAGGTGGTGGGATGTGTAGTTCATGTTGTGAATGGCCCAGCTCACATGAGGAAAGTTAAAGTGCGATATGTAGTTCATGTTGTGAGTGGGCCAGCTCACATGGGGAAAGCTATAGTGGGATATGTAGTTCATGATGTGAATAGCCCAGCTCACATGGGGAAAGGTATAGTGGGATATGTAGTTCATGTTGTGTGCCCCTGTTAGACCTGCCTCTCCAAACGTGTGCCCCCCCCCCCCCCCACACACACACACACACACACACACACACACACACACACACACACACACACACACACACACACACACACACACACACACACACACACACGCACGGGCGCGCGCGCATGCACGCACGCACGCACGAATAGTACACACACAAAAAGAGGCATGCATGATGCACACACACACACACACACACACACACACGCGCGCGCGCGCGCGCACAAACACACACACACACACACAATTGCACACACGCAAGCGTAGTACACACACAAACACAGAAGCATGCATGATGCACTTGCTCACACACACACACACACACACACACACACACACACACACACACACACACACACACACACACACACACAACTAATATTTGTCATCTGTTTTCAGTACAGCCGCAGCAGTGTTTAACAATTCCACAAGGATTGGTCCCCGACCCAAACCCCGTTGACCAAGACCGTTACAGCGGGAGGTGGAAAGAGAAGAAGGGGGCTTGCTTGGACATTGGGGGGAGGGAAGGGGAGGGTGGGGGAACCAGGTTGAAGGAATAGTGGTGAAAAAGGGCGAAGGGCTCCGAGACACCATGACTGCCGTCAGAGACTATACAGACGAACGCACCAGCTACACCTGCATGAATGTCTACTACTTCACCCAACCCTCAGGACACAGCCCATGAGGATGCTCGCCAGCACCCACCCTGATGTCCTCTGGACTTGATGACGACTGGTTCTAACCCCACCCAGAGAGAAGACGAAGGAAACAACACCACAACTAACTACCAACGAAAGAAGACAGCATTAACGACTACTACCGGCGAACAACAACAACGACCAACCACATCATGAACCTTAAGCCCAGGCATCCAAGACTACCGCCAAAGATCAACGTTTCCCTAAAAGCTTTCGCTATGAGGACCTAAAACTCGACCATTCACAAAGGACGAGGAGAACAAAGAAGGGAGGGATGGACGGGTGCGTTATATTGTAGATGTCTTTCTTAACGCCAATACCACAACGTTTTTAATCGCAAAGCTATCATTGATTTTTATTGTGAAAGTGAGTGAAGGGGTGAGGGGGAGTGGGAGAGTGGAGGGACAGACTCGACCTAGACACTGTAATTTATCTGCCTCATCTTCCCCCTCCCCTCTCCCTCCGGTTCTCGCCCTCACCTTGTTTTTCGATGCGTTTTTACGGCAGGTCTGGCTGGACTGGAATCCGCCGTTGCCCGGGATCCGAACCCGAGAGACCACAGATGGGCGAGACTGCAGCGGCGTAACTTACCACTGGGCTGCGGGGGAGCACCTCATTCTGTGGGCTTATCAGACGCGCGCCATCTGTCGGCGAAGTCAACCTTTCCCAGCGGTGTCCGTGACGAGACAGGGGCGACAAATCACGAGGCTTGTTTGTCCCACAAGTCGCGCTCCGCCTTTCGGCTGGATGATGACGAGACAGTGACCGACCACAATGAATCCCACTCCCCCCTCCCTCCCTCCCCCCCCCCCCCCCTCCCATCCCGCCCCTTGTTACCCACTACCCTCTCCTAATCTTCTTCCAACCCCCTCTTACACCTCCCCTCACTCCAGCCCCCCACCCCCTCCTATGCTCCCTGCGAAACCATCTGTTCTCTGTTCTTTGGAGTTATGGAACCCGGGACAAACTTAAGCCTCTTGGGAAAGACTCGCCAGAACGCATGTTAGAAGCACAGAATTTGGATTCCTTGTCACATATTCATCCACCGCTACAAAAAAACAAACAAACAAACAAACAAAAACCCAAACAAACAAACCGGCAATACAAGCTGCAAGAAGATACAGAGGGGACTGGAAAGAAAGACAGGAAAGCAAAGAACAAACAAATCAAAGAGAAACCAACACAACACGCACACACGCACGCGCGCGCGCACACACACACGCACACACACAAATACACAAACACGCACGCACGCGCGGGCGCGCGCGCGCACACACATTCGCACACACACACACACACACACACACACACACACACACACACACACACACACACACACACACACACACAAAGGGGAGGAGGGGGACTGGAGACACACACACATACACACACACACACACACACACACACACACACACACACACACACACACACACACACACACATACATACAAACACACACACACACACACACACACACACGCGCGCGCGCGCGCGCGCGCGCGCGCGCGTGCGCGCGCACACACACAAAGGGGAGGAGGGGGGACTGGAAACACACACACACACACACACACACACACACACACACACACACACACACACACACACACACACACACACTCACACCAATCCATCCATAACTATCCCTAGACAAACACAGACAATCAGACACCGTCAATATTTAAATTAGTCAAGCTCTAAGTAATCAAACTGAATAAAACTGAGTACACCAATCATCTCATTGTGTGATAATCTGAATGCACGACCTTTCAAACTGACCAGCAAGCAACCATCTGAACAACTAACTAACTAAGTGACTGACTGACTAACTAAGTACAAACCTACCTGCCTCCCTACCTGCCTTCCTACTTACTTACTTACATAACTACGTACCTATCTATATACCTACCTACTTATGTATCTAACTGACCGACTGACTGACTGACAAATCACTGACAGTTTATATCAATACGTGACAAAAATCTGGTACAGACAAGAAGAATTCGGAACCTGGTACAGACTACAATAATACAGGAGAAAAAACCTGGTACAGACAACAATACAGGACAAAAACCTGGTACAGACTACAACAATACAGGACAAAAACCTAGTACAGACTACAACTGTGCAGGACAAACACCTGATGCACACAACAATACAGGACAAAAACCTGATGCACACAACAATACAGGACAAAAACATGGTACTCACAACAATACACTACAAAAAACTGGCACAGATAGCAATACAGGACAAAAACCTGGTACAGACAACAATACAGGACAAAAACCTGGTACACACAATAATGCAAAACAAAACCTGGTACAGACTACAACTATGCAGGACAAAAACGTGATGCACACAACAATACAGGACAAAACCCTGGTACAGACAAAAATGCAAATTAAAAAACCTGGTACAGACTACAACTATACACGGCAAAACCCTGATGCACTCAACAATACAGAAACAAAAAACAAGTACAGACTACAACAACACAGGACAAAAACCTGGTACAACTACAATACAGGACTAAAACCTGGTACAGACAATAATACAAACGAAAACCTGGTACAGACAACAAATATACAGGACAAAAACCTGGTACAGGCAACAACAATACAGGACAAAAACCTGGTAAAGACCACAATACAGGAGAAAAACTTGGTACATGCAGACAACAATACCAGACCAAAACCTGGTACAGACTACAACAATAGAGGACAAAATCTGGCACAGACAACAATACAGGACAAAAAACCTGGTACATACCGACAATACAGGACAAAAACCTGGTACATACAGACAATACGGCACAAAAAATCTGGTACAGACCACAATACAGGACAAAGACCTGGTACATACAGACAACAATACAGGACAAAAACCTGGTACAGACTACATCAATACAGGACAACACCTGGTACATACAGACAACAATACAGGACAAAAGCTGGCACTACAGACTACAGCAACATAGGACAAAAACCTGGGACAAAAAACTACAACAACACAGGACAAAAAAAAAACAAAAAAAAAAAAAACAAGCGGCTTATTAGAAGACCTCCATCTGTCAGGCGAATAGAACAGAAACCACCAGACCTTCCCAGCAGTCTCGTTGACACGCCAGCAGCAGCACGGGGGGAACTTACTGATATAGATAATAATCACACACACCCACTGTGTGATTCCTCCTCCACGGTTTCTCTCCCCCTTCCGGCAGGCAAGGGTGACGACGACGAGGGTCACAGAGCACGATGAATGACCCCCTCCCTCCTCCCTCCCCCTTCCTCACTTCATTCCTTTCATCTTGATCCCTTGCACCCCCTTCACCGTTACGTCCTCGGTTCCTTGGCGTCATACGACTCTTGACCACCTTACGATGAACCCGGACACGCTTTTTGCCCTGGTGTTACTACTGACCATTGGCTTCGCCCGCCAGCTGGAATGGGTCGAGATGCAGACGTGGTGCGGTGGCCAAGATAGTGGGCGGGATCAGTGTTCGCCTTGGCAGGGAGAATAATCTGCGGGATCGGAGGTTCGAATCTCCAGAGTCAGTCAGGATCCTTTTTTTTTTTTCCCTAAGCCCCGCTTGACCCCTTCGTTCAGTCGGCCTTCTTTCTCTGTCTCTGTCTGTCTCTCTCTCTCTCTGTGTCTCTGTCTGTCTGTCTGTCTGCCTGCCTGTCTATCTGTCTGTCTGTCTGTCTGTCTGTCTGTCTCTCTCTCTCTCTCTCTCTCTCTCTCTCTCTCTCTCTCTCTCTCTCTCTGTCACTCTCTGTCTTCTTGCATTTGAATGTGCATCAGTGAATAGGACACCCAGATCGGCATGGTGAACGAGTGTCGATGGAAAAGAAGGAAAAAAAGAAGAAAAAGTGGGGTGGGGAGGGGGAGGGGGGAATAGAAGGATAGAGGCCCCGATTAAAAAAAAAAAAAAATATATATATATATAGATATATATATATTACCACACGAAGACATTGCAAAATAGGAAATTGGTGGAAAAAACAAACAAACAAACAAAACAAAAACAAAAACAAAAACAAAACAGCAAACCTCAACGTGCCCAAACCAGCACTCCCCTGCTGATCACGGCAGACTGCGGCGTGAGAACTGAACACCCAGCCTGCTTCACCACCAGTGGGTGCCATCTGTCGGGCAGCGATGACGTCAGACCCTTCCCAGCCACGTCACGGACACGTCAGCACAACAGCGAAAAGCACTATACAAGTCAGTCGCCTTCTTCCTGTTGCTCCGTAGTCCTTGGACCTTACTACACGTCACGAATGACTGAGGGTTGCAGACCACAAGACACACCACACATAGATGCATTGTTGAATTGTACAACTCTCTCTCTCTCTCTCTCTCTCTCTCTCTCTCTCTCTCTCTCTCTCTCTCTCTCTCTCTCTGGTTTGAATAATTTCATTTTCCACTTTACAGTCACCTAGTTTTACAGTAAACGTGAAATTTTGAACAAGAAGAAGAAGCTAGTGTTTATAATGTGTTCAAAAGTTTATGATTACACACGTGACAAAGGAAATGGCAGGAGACTATTAAAGTTGGTATTCTAAACAAAAGACGTAAAAATATACACACCCACATGTATACATATTTATAAATGTATACACGCGCACATACATACATTGTAGCGCTTGCACATACACATAAATGCAAACGTGTACAAAATCTCTCTCTCTCTCTCCCTCGGTGTGTGTGTGTGTGTGTGTGTGTGTGTGTGTGTGTGTGTGTAAACGTTGCAATTATATCCCCCACCACATAAGCCTTTTCCCTTCCTCCCTTCACCCCCACTTCTCCCAGGTTGAGACGAAACGTTACAATTTTGATTTTATCGTTTTTCCTCCCAACGAAAAATCACGAGTCGAAAATCTTTTGTTTACTTTTTGTATCTGTTACTGTTTGACGTTCATCTGTTTGTCAAACGCTTTCACATCTGCAGAAGAGCTGCATGTGACTCGAAATTGGAAATTGATTGATCTAAACCAAACGCTTTAACAGGAAAAAGAAACTGAGAAAATATCATGTAAAGAAAAAAAATAGTCGACGTTCATGTTCTCCCTTCCCCTTCCCCTTCCCTACACACCAGCTCTTCCCCATCCTCAACCCCCCCCCCCCCCCCCCAACGCCCTCCTCTTTCCCCCTCTTTCTCCATCCCTTTAAACCCCCCCCCCCCCCCCCCACACACACACACACACACACCCAACATACTTTGTGATGGTGAGTGCTCTCCCCTCTGTACCTACAGTGACGGGAAACCATTTGAAGTCTTCTTCATCCGGGCGACAACAGCCACCCACGTGACAAGAGACAGACAGCGATCGTGTTGGTGGCCACGTGGGTGAGTGGGTTTGCCGTGAAACAAAGAGATGATAGGTGTGGGAGAGGTTAGTGCAATGTTGATGTGTGTGTGTGTGTGTGTGTGTGTGTGTGTGTGTGTGTGTGTGTGTACGAAAAAGAAGAAAACTGCTGAGCGTTAAGTTGGAAAACAAACAAACAAGCAACCTCCCCCACAAAACAAACAACCCCAAACCCAGCAACAACAACAAACAAAAAGCAAACAAAGAAACTGAAGACCGCTAAACCTGAAAAAAGAGCTTAAGAAGCATTATTAACCATAATCATAGTCCAAGACAATGGAACTAGACTACGCCCCTGACATTGACTATTCCGTCAATCAGCCCCTCCCCTCCCCCTCAAAAAAAAAAAAAAAAAAAAAAAAAAAGCGAAAAAAAAGCGAAAAAAAAAAAAAAAAAAAAAAAAAAGTAATAAACCCAGACAAACCTCTGACATTGATTTTTTTTTTTTGGTCAATATCTCGCTGTAAGATCACAAAGATGGGTGTACCAGCCTATAACGTCATGTCTCTGTCTGTGAACGCTTCAACTCTGTCCTGCTGCAGCGTCAGCAACGACCATCACGTCATTCCGGGCGAAACGACTTGAGGAGCAGCAGGACGATAAGAGCTGGTGTGATCCGCAGGGTTGACGACAAGTGAGGCTTGAAGAGGACAACGGAAGCAGCAGACTGGACGATGGTAATCAGTCGCCACTGACCAGTTTCAGAACTGTCTGACCGAAACGGATCTTTCCAAAACGAGAGCCTTCGTCCAACGCCACCGCGTCCCATCCCCCACGTCCTCCAAAGAAAAAATCCAAACCAAAACAAAACTAAGTATACCCTCCCCCCCCCCAAAAAAAAAAAAAAAAAAGGAACAACAACAACAACTTCAACAACAACAACAACAACAACAACCGGACATCAGTAACCAGTGACATCAAAGGAACCCAAGTTCTAGGCACGTGACTCGCACGCGCGCAAGTGAAGTGAGCGAGCCAGGAAGCTTCTAACCTCGCCTTCTATTCAACAACAGCAACAACACAGTTGAAGCTGTCAAACAAACTGGGCTTGACAACACACACACACACACACACACACACACACACACACACACTCTCCCTTTTCCACACCTGTCCCTCTCCAAACTCTCCCCCCCCCCCACCTTTCCCCACTTCTTCTCCCCCCTCCACAGCCCCCCCCCCACACGCCCCCCACCCTCCCCTATCTACTACCCACAGCTGTGAGGACAGCTGCAAGCGAGGCAGGGAAAGCCCCAAGTGTGGGATGATCTGTTGAACAAACTTGCCAACAGGCAGCCTTCGGTTCAATCACCATCAGACATCATGGAGAGCTACACTTCGCCACCTCGGCTCGATCCCTTATATATACAGCCAGTGGCTCAGAGTCCCCCCCCCCCCCCCCAACCCACAGCCCCATCCCTCCCCCCCCCCTCCTCCCCTCACACACATACACACCCGAAGGCCCTCGACTGACTGTGAATGTGTAGTTAATGCTGGACAGGAAGTGAGAAAAGGTGTATGGGTGGGGAGGCGGGGTGGGGTGGGGGTGGGGTGGTAAGAATGGGTGGGGTGTGGGGAGGGGAGGTGGTGGAGGGTGGGATGTCGTCTTTGGGTTTGACACTCTTCTTGCCGTAAGGGGGATGCGGGGTGCAGAAGAGAGAGAGAGAGAGAGAGAGAGAGAGAGAGGGGGGGGGGGACATTTTGAGGGCTGATTATGTGTATGTGTGAACATCATCATCATCATCATCGTCATCATCGTCATCGTCATCATCGTCATCATCATCGTCATCATTGTCATCGTCATCATCATCGTCGTCTCGTCGTCGTCGTCGTCATCATCATCGTCATCGTCGTCGTCGTCGTCGTTGTCTCCGTCGTCGTCATCATCATCACCATCATCATCATCATCATCATCATCATCATCATCATCATCGTCATCGTCATTATCATCATCATCATCATCATCATCATCATCATCATTCGACTTAAAACAACAACAACAACAAAAGCGTCGTGTTTTGTCTCGTAATTTGTTTGTCTCTGTTGCTTGGTGGAATCACTAATGGTTCTTTGAAGAATTGGTTTCAATTTCCGCGTGCAGTCATCTCATTTTGAAACCAGAAAAATACAACATGAACGTTGTGAAGAGGGTGAGGGGTGGATGACGGACGGGAGAGGGGGGGGGGGGGTAGGCTAGGATGGTAACAGTTCGTTCATCATGAAAGAAGTTCACAAAGGAGTTAGCATGTTCAGGCTGGACCTCCACGAACACCTCAAATGAAATGGCAGACGAGGATGATCTTCCTGGCACAGCGGCGAATAGTGGGGCCGGGGTGGGTAGGGGGGGGGGGGGGGGGTAGGGGTGGGGATGGGGGGGAGGAGACCTAACACCGGACCTTTTTTTCTGTTGGGTGTCACCGGGAATCGAACTCACGACGGCTGGCTGTGAACTCGGTGCTTGGCCACTGTGCGAAAGGCAACATGCTAAGGAAGACAAAATAATAATGGAAGAGAGAGGGGACGAGGAGGGGGAAAGAGTGTGTGTGTGGGTGGGGGGGGGGGGGGGGGGGGGGGGAGGTATGTGAGAGGTTGGGGGCGAGGTACATGGGTTGCTAATCCGAAAGGGAAACGATAGGGCACGGGCCACAGATGATCAAACGACCG
>JADBJO010001109.1:242500-245000 GCA_016801955.1 Conus betulinus
ATTGTTGTTGTTGTTGTTGTTGTTGTTTGTACTTTGAATTGCTTTTTTTCTATTTGCTTATTTTCACTGTGGTGTTCAGTATTTACTTCTTGGTGGTGTGGTTGTTATTGTTAGTTTGTTTGGTATGATGTTGTTTGATTTGTATAACCATGTTTTTGATGCATATGTTATATGTATATGCATTTAGTATTAGTTTCGTAGATTTGTAACGGCAAGTAGGAAAAATGGCTAAGGAAGCCAACACTTTTACCGTTATTGAATAACGAATTATTGTCCACGTCAATGTCATCCTCTCTCTCTCTCTCTCTCTCTCTTCTCTCTCTCTCTCTCTCTCTCTCTCTCTCTCTCTCTCTCATTTCTATGTGAATTTAAAGACAGATAACTGCATGCAGGTGGCAGGAATGGGACTTTCATGTCAAAAATAGTGATAGATTTACCACGTATCGGACTTTTTGTTCGGTACACGATGTCAAACTTTATTTACGAATGGATTTAGCTAAACACTTGAAGTTGACAATGACCAAATTTAGACTAGGAATTTCAGACATAGCAGAACACCGCTATCGTTACAGTAAATATACTGGTATAGATTTGACTTGTCCATTATGCAAAAATGGAAAAGAGGACGAACGAACTTCATTTTGTTTTATGTTGTTGTAAATTATCCAGTCTAAGAGCGCGCAATATGTACCGACAAAGTTTTCCAAGGATCCCTGTCAGTTTCGGTTTAAGCCTGCTATGGCATCTCAGAATGAAACATAATAAGAAATTTCTCAATTTACTTATTCAAGGCATTTCAGCTTAGATCAATCATGACTTCGTGACGGAGTAGTCCACCCAGTTTTCTTGTGTTTTGTATAATTCTCATATTGATGTTGTTATGTTCTCCATACCCCCCTTCATAAGGGGCAATGGGCCTTTATATGAAGTAAACCATCTGAGTTCTGAGTTCTCTCTCTCTCTCTCTCTCTCTCCTCCTCTCTCTCCCTCTCTTCTCCCTCCCCTCTCTCCCTCCCTCCTCCTCTCTCCCTCCCTCTCTCTCTCCCCCCTCTCTCCCTCCCCTCTCTCTCCCACCTCTCTCTCCCCTCCCTCTCTCTCTCCTCCCCCTCTCTCTCTCTCTCCCTCCCTCCCTCTCTCTCTCTGTCTCTCTTTTCCGTTTCTCTCTCTCTCCTCCTCCTCTCTCTCTCTCTCTCTCTCTCCTCTCTCTCTCTCTCTCTCCCTCCCCCCCCCCCCTCTCTCTCTCTCTGGATACTCAGGTGAAGAGAAGAAGCCGAATTGAATATTTTTTATTTGAAGCAAACACAATCAGCTGAAGTGAATATTTCACAGGAAACAAAGGAAGTCCTCTACAGAAGAATGTTCAACTCAAAGACAGAAAATTCGATCAAACGAATGTTCACTCAAAGCAAAGAGAAGAAGGATAATAGAATGTTCACTGAAAAAAAGAAACAAAACAAAACAACAAGAAAGAGGCTGAACTGAGTGTTCACTTGAAAAAAAAAAAAGAAAAGAAGTGATTTGAATATCCATTTAGAAGAGAAGACAAAAATGTATGAAAGTTTTCGTGAAATTGAAAGCTGACACGAACTGGACATTGATGACAAAAAAAAAAAAAAAAAAAAAAGTTTGAACGAATCGTTCCCAAACAAAGCTTGACTTGATTTTTAATCCTTTCCCATAGAAGATTTGACTTGATTTTGGTCCTTTCCCATACAAGATTTGACTTCAATTTCATCCTTTCTCATAGAAGACTTGACTTGATTGTAATCCTTTCCCCTAGAACTTGACTTGATTTGAATCCTTCCCCATGGATCGCTTGACTTCACTTCAATCCTTTCCCATAGAAGACTAGATTTAATTTTAATTCTTTGCCATAGAATACTGGACTTGCCTGAATCTTTTCCCATGGAACACTTGATTATAATCCTTTCCCCTAGGAGACTTGACTTTGACTTAATCCTTTCCAAATGGCACACTTGATTTTAATCCTTTCCCCATAGAAGACTTGACTTGGCTGAATCCTTTCACATGGACCACTTCACTCTAATTCTTTCCCATAGAAGACTTGACTGAATCCTTTGACAGTAAACAAGTGGGGTAGTCTTTGCTCCCCCATAAGGAAACCTAACACAGAGTAAACTTTTATTCAAGTGCATGAATAAAAGTTACTCTGTGTTAGGTTTCCTTATGGGAGCAAAGACTACCCACTTGTTTACTGTTTATTGTTTGCTGTTCCCTGCCTCATTTCATTTCCAATTTTGAATCCTTTGAGTTCTCTGGGGAACACAGGGCTGAGACAGCACTCCTGGGTTCTGGACTGATTTCTTCAGTTGTGTCCGTGTCATGCCAGCTGTCTTCACTTCAGAATCCACATGTATACCGGCGCTAAGTCTGTCAAAGGGCGTCCCACCTTTTTTCGCCCCCCCCCCCCCCCCCCCCCCCCCCGTGGGACTGCCTGCCTGGTGATGTTGGTAGGAGGCTTTCGTAGTGTGTGACCCAT
>JADBJO010001109.1:252500-265000 GCA_016801955.1 Conus betulinus
ATAAACGGTCACACACGTTATGTCTCATCCCTAGCTGATGTATTTTGTACCAAAGTGTTCAAGTGCTTCGGCTTTCGGATGATTCCTGGAGTCTTTTAGCCAGGGTACGACGACGACGACGACGACGACGACGACAACAACAACAACAAACAACAACAACAACAACAACAACAACAACAACAACAACAACAACAACGACCTCGCCAGTCTGACAAGAATGGTGTGGTTGCCATGGCGACTGAACTGACCAGGTCAAAGTATCAACTACGCGTAAGCCAAAAAGATCCATCAAAGGATTTATGGCAAATGGAAAAGAAAATAATGGCAGGACTAATTTATGGGAAATGGAAAAGAAAATAATGGCGGAAACTTATTAATGGCAAATGGAAAAAAAAAAATAATGGCGGAACTTGTATCTGGCAAATGGAAAAGAAAATAATGGCAGAACCTTTTTTTTTTTTTATGGCAAATAGAAAAGAAAATAATGGCAGGACTTATTTATGGGAAATGGAAAAGAAAATAATGACGGAACTTATTTCTGGCAAATGGAAAAGAAAATAATGGCGGAACTTATTTTTGGCAAATGGAAAAGAAAATAATGGCGAAACTTGTTTATGGCAAATGGAAAAGAAAATACTGGCAGAACTTATTTATGGGAAATGGAAAAGAAAATAATCGAAGAACTTATTTATGGCAAATGGAAAAGAAAATAATGGCGGAACTTATTTCTGGCAAATGGAAAAGAAAATAATGGCGGAACTTGTGTCTGGCAAATGGAAAAGAAAATAATGGCAGAACTTTTTTTTAATGGCAAATAGAAAAGAAAATAATGGCAGGACTTATTTATGGGAAATGGAAAAGAAAATAATGGCGGAACTCATTTCTGGCAAATGGAAAAGAAAATAATGGCGGAACTTATTTATGGCAAATGGAAAATAAAATAATGGCAGAACTTTTTTTTTATGGCAAATGGAAAAAAAAGAGAATAATGGCAGGACTTATTTATGGGAAATGGAAAAGAAAATAATGGCAGAACTTATTTCTGGCAAACGGAAAAGAAAATAATGGCAGGACTTATTTATGGCAAATGGAAAAGAAAATGATGGAAGAACTTTTTATGGCAAATGGAAAAGAAAATAATGGCGAAACTTAATCAGGAAAGATTATGTTTCTGACTGCAATTCATTTTCTGTCCCATGATCTTTGGTGCTACCTCAGTGGCGCTGCACCCACGCCAATCATTCCGACCTCCCCGTCCGCAGTCACAGCCACAGCCCGGCCAGGCCCGCCGCAGCCCCCAGCACCGGCAATCCACAGGAAGTAGTCAATGTCAAGTCATCAAGAGGCAACCCACCAGAGGAGACACTGCACTGCTGCCGAGTCACTTCGGTGGCGTTCTGAGGTGTCTGTTCTGATGATGGTGGTGGTGGTGGTGGTGGTGATGATGATGATGATGATGATGATGATGATGATGATGATGATGATGATGATCGACGGAAAGAAGGTGAATAAGGAATCAGGTTACTATTCTCTGTCTGTCTGTCTGTCTGTCTGTCTGTCTCTCTCTCTCTCTCTCTCTCTCTCTCTCTCTCTCTCTCTCTCTCTCTCTCTCTCTACACACACACAGAGCTTCGGAAAGTTCCCACACTTGCAACGAACTCGTTGCACGCACTCACCCACTCACCTCTTGTCTCGCACGCACGCTCACCAACATCAGTGGCGCAGCGGCGGCTCAAGCGTTGATACATCAGCTGTCCAGACCCTTGAAAAACCCACAGCTGGCGAAAACACGACACCCAGGCCACTGAACTGACCTGAGCAAGGTGAAGGACGGTGAAAGGGTAACGGGGCGGGTGGAGAAGGGGGGGGGGGGGGGGTACTGTGGCGTGGGGTGCTGTCTCTTCATGCACGAGCGTCCCTCATTATCGCTGTCCTCCTACTCTGTCATCATGCGGGACGCTGGGTTTGCTCCGATCTTCAGCCTAACTGAAGCAGAAAACTGCAGTCTGGGTTCACACACGTAGTTTCCAAGGTACGTATCTTTTAGCTCTCCTCTCCTCTGCTTCTTTGCTGTTCCATTAGTCATTCGCCGCCCCATTCCAACCCACCCCCACCCACCCCCCCCCCCCTTGCCCAAACTATACCCAAGTTCGTCGTGTCTTAATCTTAACATCGGCCGAAACCCGGAGAAATAAGTGTCAGCTACGTGGCAGCGCTTAAGACGAGACACTGTTGTGGTGGATAGATTGTTTGGAGACAATGTTTGGAAGTTAGGATTCGAAAATCTATATTCTAGCTAGAGGCTAACCCATAATGATGTAACAACAACAACATCATCAACAACAACAACAAACGTGCGGACATTTTTTAAGCATCCAACAATAATACATAATATTTTATATTCCAGATGCTGATGAACGGGATTTCCATAAGCCGATACGGAAATCTGGAAAAAGTTAAGCTCGCAAGCGTAAAAAAAAAAAAAAAAAAAAAAAAAGAGAGAGAGAGAGAGAGAGAGAGAGAAGAGAGAGAGAGAGAGAGAGAGAGTGAAGAGAAGAGAGAGAGAGAGAGAGTGAAGAAAAGAGGTTTCCAAGTCCCGATACTTAGTAAATCCAACAATCTACTCCTGTCTCGGGCCTGGTCGACGCCGGGATATATTACGAAAGACAGCGTAGAGAACTGTCCTGTTATACAATACAGTCTCAGACCAGGAGAGATCTCTGTAGCATCCTCATCCTCAACCGTAACATTCAGCGTAAAAAGCCTCGACATTCTGTGGTCCTTCATGCCCTGCTGTTATGGTGATCTCAGTTTTCGATTTCCTCTCCAAATCTCTGGCCTTGATGAGGTTCTGTCGGGGTCACCGCTTTTTGGCAGGTTCACGACGATTTGTCGTTGGACGGACGCTGTGTGACGCCCTCCTGGAGGGGGGGGGGGGGGGGGGGGGGGGGAAGAGCTCATTCACCCTCGCTCCGCATTTCAGCAACAACTGGCATCAGTAGGTGGTCTGGGCCCTAGTAGGTGATGTCCTGTGTATGTTGGACCAGAACAGGCACTCCTGGACACCGTGGAAGAGGCTCGCTGGCAATGCAGCGTCTCCTCCGGTGGGTTGCCTCATGACAATTTTTTTGCCGGTGCCCGGGACTTTGGCTCTGGACGAGGAGGTCGAAATGAGCGGCGTGGGTGCAATGCCACAGCGATGACACAGAAGATGGAAGAGAACAAAAAGAAATATTGCACATTTTTTTTTTCTCTGGGTAGGTATTGAATAGCTAATAAACATTGAAGCACACGCGCCTGAACTCGCCGAGTAAGAACAGCAGCGATATCACCTTTTGCCCAGCCGTAGGTCCCACCATCTGTACTCCTGTCACGATCTCTTGTCATTGTCGTCATCACCGTTGTTGTCATCCTAGACGTGTTTGATCATTAAGAAACATTACAGTTTTGTCGCTAGGTGAAGACCTATCTGGATCCATGCATGTTAGCCCAGCAGACGAAATCTGAGACATAAAGTAAAGAGAAGGGCCTAAGCAAAAGTCCACTCCCCCCCTCCCTCCACCCTGTCTTACACCCCCCCCTCCCCCGCCACTCTACATGGCCTCAGCCCACCCCCCAAAAAGATGCGTTGAATTGTGGGAAGTGGACCTTTCAGGGTCAATCCTGGCCGACGTCCAGGGACCTGGGTTCACCCTACACTGACCATGCGTCGACACCCCGCCTGTGACCTTTCGCTTACCCCAGCCTTTCCCCGCCCACCCTCTTTGGAAAACCTATACCGAACGCACACACACACACACACACACACACACACACACACACACACACACACACACACACGCGCGCGCGCGCGCGCGCGTGCGCGCGCACACACACACACACACACACACACACACACACACACGCACGCACACACACATACATACAAAGCCAACACACAGACATACAGACGCACACACACAGACACGCGCGCGCGCGCACACACACACACACACACACACACACACACACACACACACACACACACACACACACAGACACACACACACACACACACAGACAAAGCCAACACACTCACACACAAAGTCAACACACACACACACACACACACACACACACACACACACACACACCCTAGGAGGTAAACTGTACTGCGCATATATGGAAATCGTCCCCCACCCCCTCACCCCGAGAAGATAGGGGCTTGTCAAATAGCTGGACAATGGCCACTTGCTCTATCCGGCCTCAACGACCGTTGTCCAGATCCATCATCATCATCTTCACCCGGGCAGTACCCCTGTATGAACGGCCCAATTGCCCTGCCACCCCTTTGGTCAAACCTATGGGAGGATAGCTACGAGAGATAAGGGGAGAGAGAGAGAGAGAGAAAAAAAAAAGCATCATTGAATAGGACGCACACCCTGCGCGCTCTAGTCCACCCTTCACACAGTTTTCCGTTTCATGAAAAAGGCGTCACTGTATTCGGACAAGTTCCATACGCGCTGCACTCTCGTCTGCTAAGCTTCTCATCATCATCATCATCATCATCATCATCATCATCATCATCATCATCATCATCGTCGTTGTTGTTGTTGTTGTTGTTATTATTGTTGTTGTTGGTATTATTATTTTTTTGTTGTTGTTGTTGTTGTTCTTCTTCTTCTCATTATTATTATTATTATTATCATCAGTATCATGATGATGATGATGATAGTTATTATTAGTATTAGTGTTGTTGTTGTTGCTGTTGTTGTTATTATTATTATTATTACTATTAACAATTATTGTTATTGTTGTTGTTACCATTCTTATTATCAATAATTAGTATCAGGAGGAACTGGGACACAGAAGATGAAACAGACACCCCTCCCCCAGCCCTACTCAGCCCTCACCCCTATTTACGACCTAGCTTGTGAAGTATGAACGACGATCCGCCCTACACGAAAGCAACACCCTATTCCATCATTATTTTGCAAGCGCGCAGGGTCAAACGGGCACGTTGAAAAGAACAAAGCAGGCGGAGGAGGTATGATGGGGTCCTGCTATCTCTGCAGCCCACTGCACCTGCTTGCAACACCAGGCTGCACACCAAAAATGGATGCGCCAAGGTCTTCCTTAAGGAGTCGAGTATTTATAGACTGGCGCAATGACATTGTTTCGAGAATTTTTTTTTTGTTGTGTGTGTCTGAAAGTTGATTCTCCTTGTTTTCATCTTTCATCTGGCCGTCAAGGTTACAGACAAGCCAGGTGGTTCCAAGCAGACAGATTAAAATCAAAGGAATGGGACTATTTGGGAGCAACAAGCTGGCGCAAAGATTGGGTCACGGGTGAGTGCAAAGATCTGAGATGTGTCGTCAACAAAGGGGAAGGCCATAAATTCGAAGATTGTACGTGACGTCATCGGTAGAAATCCCCCCCCCCCCCCCCCCCCCCCCCCCCCAAACAAGGGAAACATGGTGGGGAGTTGGTTTTTTGATCAATTATCAGTTGAACATTAAATGCTGGCTCAGAAATTAATCATTTATTAGTGATTTAGTGTACAATCCTAATTGAGGTGTGTGACCACAAAGACAAAGGTGCAGACAGGCCGAACAGACGGGTGTCTACTCTCGTCACTTCCCGTGTGGGGGTGAAGGGTCAAGGCTGCTCTTGTGTCCGATCGGATCCCGCAGGGGTCAAGGGTCAAGGGTATTGCCTATGTCCGCTCCGTCGAAGAGAAGTGGTGGAATGTCAGGCCGGGGGTGGTCCTAGGTCAGATCGGTCCCACGGATAATTTTGTCTCTTTCGGTCTGTGACTGATTCCAACAGGGTTTTTTGTTGCAAATTCAGCAATGCTGCACTCTGCACGCAAAATGCAACAATGCTACTCTCTGCACGCAAAATTCAGCAATGCTGCTCTCTGCACGCAAAATGCAAAAATGCAGCTGTCTGCACACAAAAGGTAACAATGCTTTGTCTCTGTGCGCATCACGCCCCACCCCACCCCTATTCCCCCCCCCCCCCCCCCCCCCTTCCCCGCTTCTCTCCCCATCCCTCCCTCAAACGGGGATTCTGCCTCGCGTTTTGTTGTTGTTGATTTGTTCTATTGTAAGGCTTTGTTACTGCCTCGCATTTTGTTGTTGTAGATTTGTTACACACACACACACACACACACACACACACACACACACACACACACCACACACACACACAGAGAGAGAGAGAGAGAGAGAGAGAGAGAGAGAGAGAGAGAGAGAGAGAGAGAGAGAGAGAGAGAGAAATTTGGCGGGATTATTATTTTTCTATTGTAAGGCTTTGTTACTCAGATTAACGAGATCTCACAGGTAATGTTTAAGAAACACATATACACGCACGCGCGCGCGCATGAGCACACACACACACACACACACACACACACACACACATTCACACACGTACGCACTCACGAACGCACACACAGACAAGAAAACACACACACACACACATAACACACACACACACACACACACACACACACACAACACACACACACACACACAGAGAGCACAAACACACGTACACAGAACACACACACACACACACACACACACACACACACACACACACACACACACACACACACACACACACAGCACAAACACACGCACACAGAACACACACACACACACATACACACGGAGCACACACACACACACACACACACACACACACACACACACACACACACACACACACACACACACACACACAGAGCACACACACAGAGCACACACACATACACAACTATATACTATTCAACCTGGAACAACACGTTTACAAAACCTTTTTCTGTGAAAAAAAATGCTACGCACTGCCTAGCTGTTCACGCCATCTGGCTAAGATTATCACAAAATTAAGGCTGAACACATGGAAGACCAAATTTGCTCCTGAAGTTGTGCGTGTCTGTGGAAAATTCATCTCTGTGCATCACCTTCTATTAGATCGTCCAGTTTTAACTGAAATGTATAAGACGAAAGGTATCAATCTTGACAAATATGAAAATGAGAGTCAAGTTCTGTCTGACTCATGCACATTTGAGTTTGCCGCCACTTTAGCCAGTTCTGATGTAGCCAGACTATTATGAGGGTCCTTAACTGATATGCTGTTTTCTTTTTCATAAGTGTATCTAGATGTATGTGTTGAAATGACTTAAGTTGTGTTTGTTTGTTTGTTTTCTCGTCTGATATCATCTGCCGGATGAAAAGACGTAAAATAAATCCACACACACACACACACACACACCACACACACACACACACACACACACACACATACACACACACACACACACACACACACGCACGCACGCACGCACGCACGCAAGCACGCACGCACGCACCCACCACACCTACCACACACACACACACACACGCACACACACACACACACACACACACACACACACACACACACACACACACACACACTCTTTCGCACGCACGCACCTGGCGAACAAAAAAAAGGCTTACACACACACACACACACACACACACACACACACACACACACACACACACACACACACACACACACACACACACACACACTTACACACACACACACTCTCTCTCTCTCTCTCTCTCACACGCACGCACACCACACACACATTTGTTAATTAGCGATTAACTGTGTGTTCTTAAAATATAGCTATATTGACAACTGGATTCCTGTCAACATGCCGACTTCGTCGGTATGTTTCCGAGCTTCCTGTGGCCAGTTTTACTGGACTTTTCAGGCTTTTATGTGGAAGCGGGCCAAGGAGAGAGCTG
The DNA here is from genome assembly GCA_016801955.1 of Conus betulinus. Taxonomy (NCBI): domain Eukaryota; kingdom Metazoa; phylum Mollusca; class Gastropoda; order Neogastropoda; family Conidae; genus Conus; species Conus betulinus. The sequence goes on from JADBJO010001109.1 coordinate 260,288, forward strand.
CAACAAGGCGACTTTGTCGAGAGATACGAGTGAGAAGTTTGTCTACAGTGTTTGTGCTGGTGTTTGTCACACGGCATCCCTGCTTCAATGTGGGGACATTGAACCTCATCCTGGCCCTCCCAAAAAACAGACAACACTGCATTCTCCTGCCAGAAAAAACGCAATTCTGCAAGTGACAACACTGCCGGTGATGTATCTTTGGTCGATGTCATGAATATGCTGACAAGTATGGACAGAAAGATTACAAACATTGAAGAAAAGATGACTACCTTTGATTCCAAGCTGAACGAAATGCAAACAGAGATTGATGAAGTCCGCAGAGAAAATGAAGATCTGAAGGAAAGAGTGACAAATCTGGAAGGAAAACTTGAAGATCAAGAAAGTAGGGGACGACGGAAAAATCTGATTTTCTACGGCATCCCAACTGGTGACCGAGGAACTGAGACGTATGCAGACTGTGAAGGGAAGGTGAAGAAAGTGCTGAAGGACAAGATGGGCATCCAGGAGGATGTCCCCATGGAACGCGCGCACCGCCTGAAGGGTGGGAAAGGCCCACGCCCCGTCATCGTTCGCTTCGAGAAGTTCAAGGACAAGGAGAGGGTGCTGTCCGAATGCAGGAAGCTGAAAGGAACGAACCTGTCTGTGTCAGAGGACTTCACACTGAAGGTGAGGGAAAAGCGGCGCCAGCTGCTCCTTTTCTAAGAGAAGCCAAATCTGCAAACAAGCGAGCCTTTCTGCGTTTCGACTCCCTTGTCATAGAAGGTAAGCACTACATCTATGACCCAGAAACACAACAACTCCAAGAAAAAACTGTAAACAAATGACGGGCTGGCCGGCTTTCTCTCAATGCTCCTAAAGGGAGGATTTCCGATTGTACCCCCCCCAACCAACGGTGATGATCAACATTGTATGTGTGAATCAGTGAATACAAACAGTGTGACGGAGTGTTTAGCAAGTCTGGATACGCATACAGAATGCATTGATTTTGACACACAGCAGTCTGTGGCATCGCGTAACACTACGAGGGACAGTAAACACATCTTTGTTCACTCAACCCACGTTAGAAAGTAAACAGATGTCTGAGTTTCGTATTATGGCATGGAATGTTCAGGGTCTCTCTCAAAAGTTACATAGTGTTTCCTTAAAATGTTCTGTTCAAGTTCAAGATTTTCTCTTTTTCAGAGGTTTGGGCATGCAAACAAAGTGACATTGAAAACTTTCCAGACCATTCTGTTTTTTTTTATCCACGCGTGCAAATTTTAAAAAAGGTGGGGTTGTTGTATGCATACATAAGTCTATTGCAAACAAAGTGGAACGACTATTAAAGAAAGTTGAAGACTGTGTGTTCATTAAATTTGAAAAATCAATATTCAAATACTCATTTGATATTATCGCTGCTTTTGTTTATGTTGCTCCAGAATATTCTGTTATATATGAAGACAGCCCTTTTGAAGGCTTCGACAAATTGGACAGTAATATTTGTGATTTGATGCTATCCTACCCAGATTCTCATCTATTACTATGTGGTGATTTCAATGCGCGAACAGCAGAGCTTCCAGACACTGAGTTTTGTGATGAAGACAGACATGCTGCGCCTTTGGTTGAACTCCGTGATTTATTGTGTGATACTGTGCAGTCAACACGCAAATCGAAAGATAAGAGTACTAACAATTTTGGATTGAGACTTATTGAATTTCTGAAAGAAAATAACTTATTTTTTGTCAATGGACGAACAGAGGGGGATCGGGATGGTGAAATTACATGTGTTGCTAATCATGGAATGAGTGTGGTGGATTACTGTGTTGTATCAAAAAGTTTGTTTGATTTGTTAGCTGATTTCAAGGTTTTAGACAGGTCGGAATCAGACCACTTTCCAATTGTAACTATATTTTCCGGTACCGGTGGGGCTAAGATAATGACCTAAATGACACTGAAGAAATTCACACAGAGGAATTGTCTACTTTCTTTTGGACCGATTCTTCTTTTGAATATATACGACAAAATCAGCATGTAGAATATGAACACTTTCTTTCTGCTATGGAAAAAAGCACTGATGCAGGGTCAGATTATCTTGTTGATTTACTTCAGCGAGCAGCTGAAAAGGGCAAGCAAAACCAACTCAACAAAAATTCACGAACACAACCCTCGGTGGGACGAAGATTGCGAACAAGCAAAAGCTGAAAAGTATAGCAGCTGAGACTGTGGCGATCCTCCAACAAACAAGAAGATTTGGACCATTTTATTTACTTGAAAAAAGAATTCAAAATCTTATGCAAACAAAAGCAAGAAAAAGAGAACAATGAAATCTTGAAGGAGTTAAATGATGTTTGCTCTGAAAAAAACTCGAGGTCATTTTGGCAAAAAGTTAGATTTCTCACAGGTGCTAAAGCAACCCGCGCAAACGTAATTGATGCATGCACATGGTTTCATTATTTTCGTGACCTTTTGAACCCTGATAACACAGTTGTTGACTCTGGTTTTCGGAATGAAGTTAATCAGGTTTTAGAAAGCCATACTCCTGATGACTGTGACCAGTGTCAGGCTGCACAGGATGATCTTGATAAGCCGATCACAGAAGATGAAATCCGCCAGGCAATAAAGGCTATGAAGAAAGGTAAGGCTCCTGGACCTGATGGTGTACGGCCTGATGTGTTCCATGTTTTAAACAATGTTCTGGAAAAGTTTTTACATGTTTTGTTCAATAGAGTCTTTGACAGTGGGCATTATCCAGAAAGTTGGACAAAGGGTTTGATTTTTCCACTGCACAAGAAGGGTGACCACAAAAATGCCGGAAACTATAGAGGAATTTCACTATTAAATGTTACTGGAAAATTGTATAGCAGCATTTTGAATAAGAGGTTATATGCTTTTTGTGAAAAGACAAGTAATATACCAGAAGCTCAAGCAGGTTTTAGAAAGGGATACAGTACAACTGACAATATATTCTCTCTGCAATCATTAATTCAGAAATATCTTACTAAAAAGAGCGGCCGCTTCTACACTCTTTTCGTTGATTTTTCCAAGGCGTTTGATAGTATTGATAGAGCAAATCTGTTGTATATTCTACTTCAGAAAGGAATCCATGGAAAGATGTTTCAAACACTCACAAATATGTACAAGCAAGTTATGGCGGCAGTTAGATTCGGAAATAGCATTACAGAGTATTTTGAGTGTTTGTCAGGGTAAGGCAAGGCTGCATTCTCAGCCCTTTGCTGTTTTCACTGTTTATATCTGAACTGCAAAATACACTAGTTACTGGTAACACAAGGGGGGATTGATGTGTTTTCAGATGAAACTGGCATTCTTTTATTGATGTATGCAGATGATATTGCCTTGGTTTCTGACTCTGTGACTGACCTCCAGAAGAAAATTGACTGTTTGGATCTTTTCTGTCGGAAATTTGGACTAAAGGTGAATATGGAAAAAAACGAAAGTAGTTGTCTTTAAGAACGGTGGTTTTCTGAAAAGATCTGAGGTATGGTTCTATGCTGGTAAACAAATCAAAGTGGAACCCATGTACAACTATTTTGGGAGTGATATTTTCTGCTACTTTGAACTGGTCAAAATGTGTAAGTAATCTTTCTGGGAAGGCACTTAGAGCGCTTGCAGGAATTAAGAAGTTATATTTCAAACTGAAAAACATGCCAGTTCATACTGTTTTTAAGATTTTTGATGTGAAAATCAAGCCAATTTGTTTATATGGCTCAGAAATTTGGGGTTTCCAGCACTTCGAAGAAATTGAAAAGGTGCAAACGAAATATGTAAAATGGTTTTGAGTGTTGGGAGAGATGTAAAAAATAAATTGTTGCTTTGGGTGAGTGTGGTAGATTTCCTTTATATATTGATGCCTATGTACAGCTTATTAGGTACTGGTGCAGACTTCTTGTATTATCACATGACCGCTATCCTCGTCAATGTTACAATATGTTGTTTATGCATGATGACAATGGCAGACAGAACTGGGCTACTCGAGTTAGAACCATTTTGTGTAAATTTGGATTTGGCTATGTATGGGTGATGCAAGATGTTGGAAATCCAAGCTACTTTCTTAAAGTATTCAAAGAAGATTAGAGGATAATTTCCGTCAGTGCTGGCATGAATCAGTGTGTAACAGAAGGAGACTACATCCTATACCAACAGAAATCTTAAGGGCTACCTACATAAGCCAGTTAGAAAATCACGAGCACCGTCGTGTTCTTTGTCTGGTTAAATCAAAATCGACTCCCACTAAATGGAATCCCACGTTTATGGCAAATGTTTGTCAAATCCAATTTGTAAAGTCTGTGACTTGAACTGTGTTGAAGACCTTGTTCATTTTTTGCTTGTGTGCCCAAGGTATGCTGCACTCCGTAAACGACATATCCCACTGTATTACTACCGCTTCCCATCAACTCTTAAAGTACAATTGCTATTCACAAATCTCAGTGGAAAATTAGCCTTTAGAGTTGCGACCTATATTTGTGGAGCTCTGAAACTGAGATGCCAAACTACATCTTGATTTGAAATGTTTTGCTACTCACCATGTATACAATTTTGGAACGTCCTCTCACTGGCTTTGTGGTCGTTCGGTGCACCTCGTATCCTGTGATGGCGAAGGTGTGTGGACCTTTCTCTGTCTCTGTCTCTCTCTCCCTCTCTGTCTGCCTCTGTGTGTGTGTGTGTGTGTGTGTGTGTGTGTGTGTTGTGTGTGTGTGTGTGTGTGTGTGTGTGTGT
>JADBJO010001109.1:270000-272500 GCA_016801955.1 Conus betulinus
AAATCCCAGACACGTATCTCACCAAATACATTTCACATTGATAACCTTGATAAAGAAATGGACCTGCTGCCTCTCGCTTCTTCAACTGTGACAGGGAGGGAGGGAGGGGGGGAGGGTATGGTTTTTGTTTATGTTTTTTGTTTAGCTCAGCCTTGGAGACAAAGAGACTCAAGACTATAGATCCAGGATCTTTATTGTTTAGGAACAATACACTTTGCGGGTAGGGTCTACCCTTCAATCTGACCTCGCTATTCTGCTGTGTAACACTAACACACGAAGTAAGACCAAAAGTTAGAAAGAACATCCCCCCCCCCCCCAAAAAAAAAAAAGGGGGGGGGGGGGGGGGGGGGGGGCTATTCCATTCATGTATACAGCTGAGCCGATTACGAGGTTGGGCAATAGTAATAACTAGAATAATGATATTCAAAGTAATATAATATTGACAAAAGTCGAGGGAAGATGGTAACACGCAGAAAAAATAACAACACATCTATACAGACTCACCGGATGCTGTTGGTTACAGGCAAACAAAGGCTGTACGTAAAATACAGTGTAGATAATATGAATGGCAGATTCGGGAAGCAAACAAGAAAAAACGTGAAAATAATCCGAAACACACACACACACACACACACACACACACACACACACACACACACACACACACACATCTCAGAATTCATTTTATTCAGTGTGCTGATGTCTACTCTGGCATTATACCCAAGGTTTGACCTGCGTGTTGGGCTAATGCGTAGGTCAGACATCTGCTCAGTCGTAGCCACGAGACCCTCATCTTAAATTCTCTCATCTTAGTCATTAATTCATTTATCCATCAGCTTTAAATCATGCGCAGTGTGGTCTGAAAAACTTAGCGAATGTGGTGCAGCGTATATGGACGAGTCCGCACGCAGTGACACCTCCTCGATGAAACTGAAACTGAAACTCGAAATGGGTGTCACTTCTAAACCTGAGGAAAAAGAAACACCCGAAGGTGCTGGGGAGGACCCAGAAAAGCACGGTCTCCACCTTCCTTTAGAGCAGTCCTGTACCACCCTTGGAGGCCTGCGCTGTGTTGACGATGGGTACAGGCACGCGCAGGACACTCCATTAAGATATCAAGGGACATAACTGCTCCTCAACAGAGGTAAATCAGACTACAGGAAGCAACATAACAGCCTTAAAGTAGCATCCCCATGGGTGTACCAGCCCGTATTTCATGACAGCAGAACCCCCGGCGAAAAACACCACCCTCCAGCTGTCGAGCACATCCCACAGACCCAACCACCCCTGCCCACGGACAGACGAAGACAGTGCCACTCCAGACACAGCCAAGCTTTCGCCATACGGTCTTATGTGCCCTCAAGAAAAAATCCAAAGTTATAGTCTTTCCCACTGTCAACAGGACTTTCCCTGTGGTCAGTGAGTCTTTCCTCACCGTCACTGGACCTTTCTCCAGGGTCAGCCTAGTTAAGGCAAAAGAAAAAGAAAACCCAAAGGTGCTGGGGAGGACCCAGAGAAGCACTGTCTCCACCTGCCTTTAGAGCATTCCTGTACCACCCTTGGAGACCTGCGCTGTGTTGACGATGGGTACAGGCACGCGCAGGACACTCCATTAAGATGTCAAGGGACATAACTGCTCCTGAATAGAGGTAAATCAGACCCCTCGAGGGGTTTACTGTTTATTGTTTACTGTTCCCTCGTACATGGACGAGTCCGCCCCCGCAGTGGCACCTCCTCGATGAAACTGAAACTGAAGCTCGAAGTGGGTGTCACTTCTAATCCTGAAAGTAATCTCAGACACAACATCAAACGGGACACAAACAGCTTACAGTTCTGGTTTTTGTTTGTCGCCTGGAGCACATACACCAACAGCCGTGTCTCCCTGATGAGTCCGATCCAGCGGACGAAAGGCCTAGGAGCACGCAATATAAAAATAGATCTGCCTTCAAGAGGGATTACGATGGTTCCCTCATGCAGCTAATGAATCGTTTTCATATCTAAAAATATATTTTCTTATTTGTATGTTCCCATTTTCTTCATCTTCGACCCCCCCCCCCCCCCCCCCCCCCCCCCCCCCCCCCCCCCCCTCTCTTAAGTTCAGATCTTTGCCGAGTCATTGTGTGATGACGGAGAGGTTGTTGGCCTGCGCTTGTTTCCCCACACTATTATATTGTTTTTTTGTCTGTCTGACTTTATTCAAGTTTAAAAGGTTGTGCCAGTCTTGAATAAAAGTTACTCTGAGTTAGGTTTCCTTGTGGGAGCAAGAGTTACCCAGCTTGTTTATTGTTTATTGTTTACTGTTCCCCACCTCATTTCGTATTCAATTTTGTTTGTTTGTTTTTGTTGGTTCGTTGTCTTTATTTTCAAACTGAGGATACTATCCTCCAACCCCACCAATAAAACTATCCCTCTCCTATTCTACCCTTCCTATCCCTCCGCTTCCCCCCCCCCCCCCCCTCTCCCACCCCACGTCACCCCCCACCCCACTCACTCCCTGACG
>JADBJO010001109.1:285000-292500 GCA_016801955.1 Conus betulinus
ACTTGACCCTGTTGCATGTGTTTACTTGCAGACAAGAACGTGAAGTTGTTGCGCATGTTTACTTGGTGCACACGAAAGGCCGGTCGGATGTTTTCACTTCGCAGGGATGACATGTAATACAGTTGCACGTGTTTATTTTGCGGACCTGACGCCTGAGAGTTACGCGTGCATTTGCTTTGCAGACATGACACGTAAAGCGGTTGCATGTGCTTACTCTGCAAAAAAACCCAAACAAAAAACAAAACAAAAAAAAAACAAAACGTGATACTGTTCCATGTATTTACAGTTCTGAGAAGAAACGAGAGTGTTGCATGTATTTACAGTGCCGAAAAAAACACGAGAGTTTTGCATAGGTAGAAAGAAACTCGTGGAGAGCGTGGCAGCAGAGAGTCCTCAGAAGAGAAGCCCCCTTCAAGCAAGTGTTTCGGCCCTTATCTCCTGACACTCTAGGGGGGTTGGGCCACACCGGTTCATGATTCCGGATGTCCCTCTGCTGCCCCCTTTTTTTCCCATCTTGGGATGAGCCATGACTGGGATTCGAACCCATGCCCTTCTGGACATCTCATTTCCACTTAATGACTCGCGCACTAACCACTGAGCCACAGGGACACCTGATATTTGTAGGAAAGTTAAGCCTTATGAAGTTCACATTTGTTCCTCCTTGACCAGATCCAACTTGAACACCTCTCTCTGCCGCTTCTGCCATTGCTTTCAGGGCTTTGGTTTTTTTCCCTCCCTGCAACTGAGAGTTGTTTCATGAGGCTGTATGCAGACGTTCCCACAAACCCCCTAGCTCCAATTTCTGCAGTGAGGACTTTGACCTGATAGCCTTCTTTCCTCAGGCTGTTTGCCAGATCAGTATACTTTTCAGTCTTGTAGAACTGAGCTGCCTCCATTCTGTTCTCATATGGCACCGTGAGCTCGATCATGATCAGCTGCTTGGTTGACTGAGAGTGTAATACTATGTCTGGTCTCATGCCACTCTTGCTGATAATCTCTGGGTGACTCTTCCATTCGTGGGAGGTCTGCAGTGCACTCCCAGTCATCTGCCCCGTCCAGCAGACTCTGCCTGCATGTTCCGAGTGGCACTGTTGTTCTTGGCCATGATTCGCTGCCTCCTGCCGTGAAGAAATGTTTGCGGGTGCTTTTGGAGTCCTTATTATCCCTTTTGTGATGTTGGTACTAGCCCAGACTACTTGTACAATCTCTTTGAGCACTTGGTTGTGCCTCCATGTGTACCTTCCTTGAGCCAGGGCTACTTTACATGAGCTTAGGACATGCTCCACTGTTTGTTTTTCATGGCAAAGGGGGCATGAAGGATCGTCTGTTTTTTCCCCCACTTGACCAGGTTTGCATTTGAAGGCAGAAGGTCATATGCAGATCTGAGAATGAAGCTGATCCTGAGAGGGGCCATGTGCCAAATGTCATTCCAAGTGAGACTTCTTTGGAGTGCATTCTCCCACGTTGTCCATTGCCCTTGCTGGCTCTGCTGGACTGCTTTTGGAGTCTTTGTGGGTCTTCTTCTTTTCTCATCTCCTGAATCATCATGCCTCTTTTGGCTTTTCCTTTGGCCTTTGACCACCATTCAGTTTTGGTCATTCCCAGTCCTTGTCTGTTGGTCTGTGTGTGTCCTGTTATTTCTCTGATCTTGAGACTTTCTGATATTTACAGTGCCAAAAAAAAACACGAGAGTGTTGCATATATTTACAGTGCCAAGACGACACGAGAGTGTTGCATGTATTTACAGTGCCGAGAAGACACGATAGCGTTGCATGTATTTACAGTTCCGAGAGGAAATGAGAGTGTTGCATGTATTTACAGTGCCGAGAAGACACGAGAGTGTTGCATTTATTTACAGTACCGAGACGACGGGAGAGTGTTGCATGTATTTACAGTGCCGAGACGACACAGAGAGAGAGAGAGAGAGAGAGAGAGAGAGAGAGAGAGAGAGAGAGAGAGAGAGAGAGAGAGAGAGAGTTGCATGTATTTGCAGTGTCGAGACGACCACGAGGGTGTTGCATGTATTTACAGTGACGACACGAGAGTGTTGCATGTATTTACAGTGCCGAGAAGACACGAGAGGGAGAGAGTTGCAGGTATTTAACAGAGGCGACACGGAACAGTGTTCCGAGCGCTTACCGTGTGCGCACGAGGGGACATAACGTGTGTTCACTTTGCAGAAACAACACGAGAGCTTTGTTTCACGTGCTGAGTGGGCAGAGGGCAAATGTAAGGCAGTGGCATGTGTTTGCTTTCCAGTGAGGGCATGAGAGCGAGTTGCAGGCATTTCCTTGGTGGACACAAAAGGTGGTCGCGCTTCTTGTGGTGATGGAGGTGGGGTTGTGGGTGTGTGTGGGGGGGGGGGGGGATGGGGGGCGGAATAGCTCAGTTGGTAGAGCGCCGGACTCGTCATCCAAGGGTTGCGGGTTCGAATCTCCGCCGGGCCGTTTCGGTACAGGGAGATTTTTTTCCGCCTCGGAGTTAACATAAGTTCTGACTTCCATTTCCCCCCATACAGTCCTTCGAATGAGACTATAAACCGAGGTTCCGTGTGTGAACGCACGCGTAACATCGTGCACACACGTTAAAATCCCATCACCCACTTTCGGAAGAAAAGGCCAGTTTGGCCGTTGGTATGGATGACACGTTACACATAGCATGCACCTTTCCCAAAGATGGAGTATGGCTGCCTGAATGGCGGGATAAAAAAAACCGGTCATACACACAAAACTCCACTCCCTTTGGTGGGAAGATGGGATTAATACTTGCCTGTCCATGTAGGGAGTGTCCGCAGGAGTATCAGCCTGCGCAGGCAGAAGAAGAAGAAGCTTTTTCGTCGTGTTTCGGTAACGCTGCAGTTTGTTTCATTTGCAGAAGAAGAAGAAGAAGGCTTCTTGCTGTAGAGACAAGACGAGAAGCCGTTTCATGTGTTTACTTGGTCGAGACAATACCAGAGACTATTTCGCATGTTTTCTTTGCGGAAAACAACATGGAAGGCATTTGTATGTTCCTAATTTGCAGTGACAAATTAATTAGTTTTTGATGCGTTTATCTGGTCTGAGAGAGAGAGAGAGAGAGAGAGAGAGAGAGAGAGAGAGAGAGAGAGAGAGACAGACGGAGAGAGAGAGAGAGAGAGAGAGAGAGAGAGAGAGAGAGAGAGAGAGAGAGAGAGAGAGAGAGAGAGCGAAGAAATGTTTATTGAGGTAAAGGAATAAGCACAAGTCAGTGGGGTTTTTTTTCATCCAATTCTCTTAAAAGGAAAAGTATGTAAATATTTGAAATAAAATATTGCACGGAACAGCCTATCGACACATGTACAAAAATGAATACATAGCAATTCAGAATGAATACTGCAACATGTAAATAGAGACAGAGAAACTGGGAGGGTGAGACGGAGGTAGGGAGGGAGAACGACTGAGAGAGAGAGAGAGAGAGAGAGAGAGAGAGAGAGAGAGTGTGTGTGTGTGTGTGTGTGTGTGTGTGGTGTGTGTGTGTGAAGAAACAGAATAAAGAGATAAAGTCTCTGACAGAGAGAGAGAGAGAGAGGGAGAGAGAGAGAGAGAGAGAGAGAGAAACAGAGAGAGAGAGAAAGAGAGAGAGAGGTAGGTGAAGAAACAGAATGAAGAGAGAGAGAGAGAGAGAGAGAGGAGAGAGAGAGAGAGAGAGAGAGAGAGAGATCTATTCACCCGTGCGATGGAACCATATTTTGTACACATAAATGGGGGGGAAATACGACGAATACGGCGAACTGGGGGGGGGGGGGGGGGGGGGGGGGGGGGGATCGCCGCCGAAACGAAAATCTAGAGTGGAAGCAATTGAACGTTTTTTTTTTTTGCACTTACGGCGTCTAACCATCGTGTTCTTTTGATAGGCTTTAACCAAAGGGCGACAATTCATGATAACTCTCGTGGGTGAAATGGCGTCTGTGTCTGAATCTTTGAAACAACATACCAGTTTTCGACCTCTTTGGTCCTTTTCAGGCAAAACAATGGAAAAGGAGGTGTGAGACTGGCGAGAGAGCCTAAGTCTGTGTTCAAAGTATGCTGATGAATCATATTTTAAAGTAATCTGAACTAGGCAAAGAAAACACAAACAAAAAAAAGTAAAAAGAAAAAAAGAAAATAAAGAAAACAGCCAAACAAACAAACAAACCCCCAACCTTTTTCATTAAGTCTCCTCCTACCTTCTTGCTGTGATCATCACGATAACGGATGGTGAAACGAACCTCTCCCCGCCCCTCTCCCCCCCCCCCCCCCCCGACCCAACCCCCCTCCCAACCACCTTTCCTACCCTCCCACCCATCCACCCCCCGTCCTGACAATTTTGGAAAATATGCACAAACACACACTGTATAGAAACCACACACGTTTTTAGTTGACAAGTGCGCCAATAAGAGCTTCAGTGTACACCGATCCGAACAGTGGATAGAAAGCGTGAACAGAGAGTGTGGTGGTGATAATCACATGTATGCACGCGCGTGAGCGTGTGTACTCTTGAGAAAGCTACGTTTCATGGAAGGAAGAAAGCGTGGGGTGGGGGGTGGGGGGGGGGGGGGGGGGGGGGGGGGGGGGGGCATTTTCTTTTGTACTAGTCATAGCGAGACAAGTTTGGCGGAGCGTGAACAGGTAGGGATATCAAGTGCATTTACCGTTCTTACACTCACCCCCCCCCCCCCCCCCCCCCACCGTCCTCCCCTCCCCCCTTATAACTTTACTACCTCCTACTCTAAATAGCTCTTGTCCCACCCCCGTCCCCCCCCACCCCTAATCCCCACTCCTCCCAATGCCTTACACATTTTTTTTCCACCTGTGTATCAAAGGTACCCCTACTATAGATAGAGCGCGGTCACCCGAACAGTTTGAAAAATCATATGCTTTGACAGCATTAGCTTTTTTTTTTTTTTTTTTTTTTTTTTTTTTTTTTTTCAACCATCAGCGGAAACGCGTTCTACTTTCTTTCAGACCACAGAATTAATTTATGCATCCACGCGCGGGCCTGTGATTGGTTTGAAAAAAAAAAAAAAAACGGCGGGAAGATAGTTATCTCACCGAAAAAGAGAGCGCCTGTTTTTGATCTGAGTAGCAGCCCTCACTCCCTCTCCCCCCCCCCCCTCCCCCCCCCCCCCCCTCCTTCCCACCGACCATTTACTTGATATGAACGTTTTGAACTTGTTGAGTGTCGTCGATGTATAGTTATCTTGCTCCAAACTTGCTTCGTTCAGGTGGTGTTGTCATCTCCCCCCTCCCAACCCCCTCCCCCGGTACCCTCCTCCCGTCCTCCCTGCCCCCCCCCCCCCCCCAAAAAAAAAAAAAGGTCAAAGTCTAAATTTTGGTTTTGTCCGCAGGAAGACTTTGAAAAGCTGGACGGAACTTCTTGCAAGTGTGTTTATACATCAGGTTTAGATAATTCGTACTGTGGTCTCGACACTTAGCGGATGTGATGTCGTGTATATGGACTAGTCCGCACACAGTGACGCCTCCTTGATGAAACTGAAGCTGAAACCGTGTTGAGGCATGTGATGGTCTTCGAATTAAACTAGAATTGAATATCATTTTAAAACAATCCACCACCACAATCACCACCACCACCACCACCACCGCCACTACCACCACTACCCTCTTTACACCCCAATCATTTTACTGTTTCAATGTCAGTTTCATCAAGGAGGCGTCACTGCGTGCAGACTAGTCCATATGCGCTACACCACATCCGCTAAGTTTTAAGACCACACTGTGCATGAATTATAGCTGAAGGATGACTGAATTAATAACTAAGATGAGAGAATGAAAAAAAAGAGGATCTCGTGGCTACGACTTAGCAGATGTCGGATCTACGCATTAGCCCAACGCGCTGGTCAGACCTTGGGTACCTACCTAACATTGGTGTGCCATTTTTTTATCCTTGTATGTGTCATTTATCTGATGTGTTAGGACACCTACTGAAATTGTTGATTACAGATTGTAAAATCACGAACGTCATAGACTCGACGTAACCTTTCAGGCCCAAGTCCTGACCCAATATTTCAGCCAGCTGCTCTATTTCTAAGCAGTCCCTTCACATTCTGTCCACCTCAAACCACCTGGCATGTCATCTTAATATTGCACAAAAAAGGAAACGCGAGTGGATCAACTTTCAAACACGACGACAATTCCAAGAAACAATCCTGTAACTCCTGTTTATATGCACTCTCCACCTTTCAGCCATAGCAATGGATTAGAACAATCCTGTAAATCCTGTTCATATGCACTCTCCAATCACGCCAATGATTGAGAACAATCCTCTAAATCCTGTTCATATGCACTCACCAACTTTCAACCATGGCTATGAGTTAGAACACTCCGCTAAATCCCGTTTTGTATGCATTCTCCTATTTCCAACCATGGCTATGAGTTAGAACAATCCTCTAAATTCTGTTCATATGCACTCTCCAGCTTTCTTCAACCATGGCTGCGAGTTAGAATAATCGTCTAAATCCTGTGTATTCGTATGCACTCTCCAACTTTCAACCATGGCTGTGAGTTAGAATAATCCTCTAAATCCCGTTTCATATGCACTCTCCAACCATGGCAATGACTCAGAACAATCCTCTAAATCCTGTTCATATGCACTCTCCAGCTCTCTTCAACCATGGCTATGAATACCTGGTGCGACCCCTGACCTTTTCTCAGCCGACTCCCAGCAGGTGAATTACAGTCTTTTCAGCTACCAATGGGGAGAACGTTTACAGGACTCGGCGAATAATGCAGTCCGACGCATAAATCAACATAACTATGTGAATAAAACGATACGCGCACGCAAACCCACCCACCCACCCACCCAGAGAGAGAGAGAGAGAGAGAGAGAGAGAGAGAGAGAGAGAGAGAGAGATGCTTAAACGCACCAGGTCTCTGATTCAGTTGATTTGTGTATCAAATTCACCTGACCTTGAACAGAAGCAAGACCCGTGTTGTAGTTCAGGGACAAGGGTCAGAGAGGAAACGGTTCTCTGTTTGTGTACCGCCATGCCATTATCTGATTGTCCTGCGCCGTCATTGTCGCATTTTGCGTGCCCCTCGTACTGTCTCACTGGGGTTGGGGTTGGGGAGGGGGGAGGGGAGGCAAGTATGGGGGCGAGCAGATCTGAAGGTCCTGACTTTCTCTACCTGCGTTCAGTGTTCTTCTTCTTCTTCTTCTTCTTCTTCTTCTTCTTCTTCTTCCTCCTCCTCCTTTTTTTCCTTCTTCTTCTTCTTCTTCTTCTTCTTTCTTCTTCTTCTCTTCCCCCTCCTCTTTTTTTCTCCTTATTCATCTTCTCCTTCTCCTTCTCCCCCTCCTCCTCCTCCTCTTCCTCCGCCTCCTTTCTCTTCTTTTCCTTCTTCTTCGTCTGCTCCTCCTCCTCCTCCTCCTCCTCCTCCTTCTTCTTCTTCCCTGCGGCTGTGAGCGATTGATTCTCGATACGGGTTTCCTAAAGAGCTAACCAGTAAAACAAAACAAAACAAACCCAAAAAACAACAAACAAACAAA
>JADBJO010001109.1:302500-310000 GCA_016801955.1 Conus betulinus
ACACTGACGGCTCAGTTCTTGATGATGGTAGTGCGGGATCTGTAATTCCAGATTACAAAGCTGGAAAAAAAATCATATTATTTAGGTAAGGGTCATTCCATATTTACAGCTGAACTTGTTGCTGTCCTGATGGCATTAAATTATTTAATTTCCTTGCCAGTCTCAATATTTAATATCCTGTTTTGTGTTGATTCACAGTCAGTATTAAAAAGTTTGCATTGTTTTGAAAAATACACACAGAGAGGAATTATTATTTGAGATTAAGTACATGTTGCACTGTCTTTACATGAAAGGTACTAATGTTGTATTTTCGTGGGTCCCATCGCACACACCTCCTTCATTTTTAACGATCAAGCAGATAGAGCAGCAAAAAGGGGAGCAAAGAATATATTAGGTAGTATTAAGGTTGACTGTCCTTTGTCACACAAGGAAATTAGTCATATCATCGAAAGGGAATGTCGTGGGGATCTTTCAGTTCAACATGTGATTTTTGATTGTGAAACTAACGAAACCCTTTTGAATGGTGTTATACCAAGTGCTGACACTGGGCATGTTAATGTGTTTGACTTTTTAGATTCGTTGCCAGTTATTTCTCTTGTTAAATTAACGAGACACCTTTTGGAAAGTCCATTAAGGAACATTTTCATAATCATAATCGTAAGTTAGATTACTTTAGTTATTTTTCTATAATTTTTCATAGTTACTGTCCTATAATTCATCTGTCCTTTATTTTTGTTCTATGTAACCACATCGTCCTCTTCTCTTCTTTTATGATAATAGTCTAAAATTGTAAACACTATGTTATTTAGACGTCTGCAATCACCTATATGTGTGACGAGACGTAAAACAGAATTCCTTCCTACACACACACACACACACACACACCACACCCTTACCCCCTCACACACACACACACACACACACACACACACACACACACACACACACACACACACACACATGTTCAGCAACACAAAAAAAGTCAAAGAAAGAAAGAAAGAAACAAAACAAACGAAAAAGCAAATACCCCCAACCTACCACCTTCATGTAAATTACGCACGCAGTGAACTAAGAGTAGTATCCACACCAACGTCATCAACCTATGTGTGACCTCATTGGACCAGAAGCGCCAGGCCATATAGGTAGTAGTCTCTCGCTGTTTCTCGCTGTCTCTCGATCGATGGGATACGAAATCCGAGAGAGTTCGTGATGTGTGTACTTTTTTTTTTTTTAGTTAATCGTATAGACCAGTTCAGTTTAGTTCAGTGGTTTATTGAATGTCGTTTCATCGCCAGATGATATTATATACTTATTTCAATACAAACAAACAAAAAAAAAAAAAACTCCACACTCAACTTATCATCCCTGTTAGTACTTTCAAACCCATATCTGATATGTGCATATTTACATAAGTGAAATATCCTAGTGGTACACAAAATTGTTGATCTTTGCAAAAAAAAAAAAAAAAAAAAAAACTGTGGCTGTACGGCGATTTCAGCAACATATGAACCATATAAAACAGTACTGACATTATCAAAGTTATTCATCTTAATACCTCTCTCCTGATAGAGCGAGGTCAACACTGAGCATTCAGACAAAAGATGAGGCTCAGAAATGCTTTTTCTGCAGAACACAAGTAATACCATGAGAATATTTAGTGTTCCAAGTATTCAGCCTTAATTCATGAATTAAGCTAACAATGCGCCTTGGGCACGATGGAAAAGTAGCCACTTAATCGTGTAGATCCATGTCTATAAGTTCCTGACTTCATAATGTCCTTGTTATGTTGTCTGTATGTCTGTGACTCCGTTGTATCAGTCTGTATAAGACTCTTGGTCGCGAATGACACCCAGTCTCTTTACTTTGTTTACTTTGTTCGTCGAGTTGTGATGTCTCCATCTCTGTTAGTGTCTTTGTCTATGTTTTCACATCTCTCAGTATCTTCGTGTTTAAATCTGAGGAAATTAATATTGTTAGCCAATGTGCGCGTCTGCGTGTGTCTTCATCGCTGTCAAACCAGAAATAACATGTATGCTCCCATGTCAGAATGTCCACGTGTCTGTATGTCGCGGTTCCTGTATATCTCTGTGTATACATACATCTCCATCTCTGTATATCTCTGTGTCTGTTTATCCCCATCCATGTAAGTTTTGTTTGTCTGTGTATATCCCTGTTTCTAAGTAGCGCCCCCCCCCCCCCCCCCCCCCCAATTTCTACATGTCCCTGTGTCTATATATATCCCCATATCTGTTTGTCTGAGTTTACATATCCCCATCTCTTTGTGTGTTTGTACTTGTTTGTCGCCATCTCTGTATGTCTCTCTGTGTGTATGTCCACCATCCCTGTGTGTCTTTGTGGCTATATGTTCCCATCTCTATATGTTCCAGTGTATATAAATCCCAATCCCTGTGTGTCTTTGTGTCTTTATGTCCCCATCGCTGCGTGTCTTTGTGTCTATATGTTCCCATCTCTGCATGTCTCTGTTTCTATGTGTCCTAATTTCTGTGTGTCTTTTGTTATGTATATCCCCATCTCTGTGTGTCTTTGTCTCTGTATGTCCACATCTTTGTGTATCTTTCTCTCTCTATGTCCTGACCTTTGTATGCCTTTCTGTATTTATGTCCCCATCTCTGTGTGTTTTCGTGTCTGTATGTCTCCGTCTCTGTGTGCCTCTGTGCCTATATATCCCCATCTGTGTGTGTCTCTGTGTCTATATATCCCCATCTCTGTATGCCTGCGTATACATATCCCCAGTTCTGTGTGGCTGTGCGTCTCCGTGTCCCCATCTCTCTAAATCTCTCTGCCTGTATGTCCCCACCCCTGAGTGTGTTTTTGTGTCTGTCTGTTTCCATGTCTGTATATCTTAGCATCTACATATCCCCCCCCCTGTGAGTCTTTTTGCATGTATGTCCCCATCTGTGCGTGTCTCTGTGTGCACATATCCCAGTCTCTGTATGTCTTTGCGTTTATTTGGTGCCATCTCTGTACGTCTGTCTATATGTCCCCATCTCTGTGTGCCTTTGTGTCTATTTGGTTCCATCTGTGTATATCTGCCCCTGTGTCACCATCTCTGTGTGCCTTGGTGTCTATTTGGTTCCATCGCTGTATATCTATCTATGTGTCCCATCTCTGTGTGCCTCTGTGTCTATTTGGTTCCATCTTTGTATATCTGTCTATGTGTCACCATCTCTGTGTGCCTCTGTGTCTATTTGGTTCCATCTCTGTATATCTGTCTATATGTCCACATCACCGTATGTTCCCGTGTTTATGTGTCCCCAATTCGGTGTGTCTCTCGGTCTCTAAATCTCTATTTTTCTATGTCTGTGTCTGCATGTCGCCTTATTTGAGATTAAAAAAACACCAACAAGCTTGTGTTTCCAGCTCTCTGCTCTCTTCAGGGTGTTCATTTTGGGCACGCTACCGGTGTTATATATATTGTGTGTGTGTAAGCGTGAGTTCTGCATGTGTTTCACGCGGCCTGTATATTTTTTTTACAATTTTGATTTTTTTGGGGGGTGCGTTCAGGGAGGGGTGTGTTAAGGAATGGTGTGTTGACAAGAATTTCCATTTGTGCCTGCAATTGTTTATGATCTCAACTTTTGAATTCAGAGTTGCTAGATGAGGTTTGCATAATATCAGCCACTTTTCTGTAGAACATAGGTTGCATTTTTTTAGATATTGTTGTATGGTGCTGCTCTTTTTAATTTTTTTCCATGATATATTATAGTCTATTTTTTATCTTTAAGTTCCAAATGTGTTTGCTTAGTTCTGTTTGTTTTTTTATATTTTTCATTTTTGAAGGACTGTTTATGGTTTGCATATCTAGTTTTGAAATGGTTTGCAGTAATCCCTATGTATGTTTCTTTGTCACTATCAGTTGTTACTGTGGCTTGGTATACAATATTATTGTAAAGGCATTTTATTTCAGGGGGCATTGATCTTTTTTTGTGCAGTTACAAGATGTCCTTTTGTTACCCTTTTTGGCTGTGTTGCCTTTAGTTTTGTTAGATGAGTCAATTATGTTTTTGAGGTTGGGCATACATGATATGATAGCTTGACGGTTTTTTTTTTATTGAATATTTTAGATAGTACATGTTCTTTTGGAAATGATGTTATAAGAATTTTAAAGAATTCTTTTCCTACATTAGTCTTTATTCTTCATCATATGGGGGAATATATACCATATGATCTTCCTTTCCTGTTTTTTCTTATTACTGTTCATGTTATTATCTGGGTTGTATTGTAGTTTGTAGTTGTAGCCACTTTTTTTTCAGTGCTCTTCTTGCACAACTAAAATTCAACTGCTGCACTGTAACAAAAGGAATACTTTGCCCTACAATAATAAATGCCTTTACAATAATATTGTATACAAGCCACAGTAACAACTGATAGTGACAAAGAAACATACATAGGGATTACTGCAAACCATTTCAAAACTAGATATGCAAACCATAAACAGTCCTTCAAATGAAAAAAATAAAAAAACCAAACAGAACTAAGCAAACACATTTGGAAACTTAAAGATAAAAAAATAGACTATAATATATCATGGAAAATTATAAAAAAAAAGAGCAGCACCATACAACAATATCTCTAAAAAAATGCAACCTATGTTCTACAGAAAAGTGGCTGATATTATGCAAACCTCATCTAGCAACTCTGAATTCAAAAGTTGAGATCATAAACAATTGCAGGCACAAATGGAAATTCTTGTCAACACACCATTCCTTAACACACCCTCCCTGAACGCACCCCCCAAAAAATCAAAATTGTAAAAAGATACAGGCCGCGTGAAACACATGCAGAACTCACGCTTACACACACACAATATATATAACACCGGTAGCGTGCCCAAAATGAACACCCTGAAGAGAGCAGAGAGCTGGAAACAAGTTTGTTGGTGTTTTTTTAATCTCTTTTTTAAGTGTGTATGTGTCTATGCATCCCTGTCTCTATAAGTCTGTATGTCTATATTGTCTAGCTCTGTACGTCTTCAAGTCCGTCGTCCGTATCTCTGTATGCCTCGAAGTCTCTTTGTTCATGTGTCACTGGTTAATGAGCTGTGTCTACATCTTTGTGTCAGTTTGATAACTTGTGGAAATGTGTGTGTGTGTGTGTGTGTGTGTGTGTGTGTGTGTGTGTGTGTGTGTGTGTGTGTTGTGTGTGTGTGTGTGTGTGTGTGTGTGTGTGTGTGTGTGTGTGTGTGTGTGTGTGTGTGTGTGTGTGTGTGTGTGTGTCGTTCGTTCTTCTGTTTAACGTCTGTTCACTTTGAGTGATATTAAACATGAATGAATGAAGTTAATGAATGAAGTGAATGACTGAAGGAATGAATGATTAACTGAATGAATGATCCAATATGTTATATGAGCGTGTATGTATGCCTTTGTATGTGAGTGTATACGTGTATGTATCTGTATATGTATCTAAAGAAAAACAAAACAAAACAAACAACAAACAAAACAAACAAACGACAACAACAACAACAACAACAACAACAACAACAACAACAACAACAAAAGGACTCATAAATACAACAGTTAATGGGTAAAATGAACAGAAGATATAGATCTAACATATAGCAATAAAACAAAAATCCTTCACTATCTAAACTTTAGAGTGAAGGAGTTAAATGCAAGCCATCGTCATTCGCAAGTTAACTACTTTCTTACCAACATTATTAAAATCTATTAATTTATCTGAAAAAAAAACTTGCAAGATATACTTTCGGACCACTTTCTGCTGATCGACATTGCTGAACACTTATTTCATAGTCCGATTGGGGTTTTTTCTTTAGATTGTTTTGTGTTAGTTCATAGTGCGTTATGTATACATGTGTTGTGTGTGTGTGTGTGTGTGTGTGTGTGTGTGTGTGTGTGTGTGTGTGTGTGTGTGTGTGTGTGTACAACCTTGAGTTAATCTGACAATAAATTTGTTTCAGTCAGTCAGTCAGTCAGTTAGTCAGTGTGTGTGTGTGTGTGTGTGTGTGTGTGTGTGTGTGTGTGTGTGTGTGCGTGCGAGCGTGCGTGTTTGCGTGCGTGCATGCGTACGCACGCGCGTGTTTATGTGTGTGTGTGTGTGTGTGTGTGTGTGTGTGTGTGTGTGTGTGTGTGTGTGTGTGTGTGTGTGTGTGTTTGAGCCTGCGTACGTGCGTGTGTGCGCGTACGTATGTGTGTGTGTGTGTGTGTGTGTGTGTGTGTGTGTGTGTGTGTGTGTGTGTGTGTGTGTGTGTGTGTGTGTGTGTGTGTGTGTGTGTGCGTGCGTGCGAGCGTGCTTCCGTGCGTGCATGCGTGCGCACGCGTGTGTTTATGTGTGTGTGTGTGTGTGTGTGTGTGTGTGTGTGTGTGTGTGTGTGTGTGTGTGTGTGTGTGTGTGTGTGTGTGTGTGTGTGTGTGTGTGTGTGTATGTGTGTGTGTGTTTATGCATGTATGTGTGTGTGTGTTTGTGTGTGTGTGTGTGTGTGTGTGTGTGTGTGTGTGTGTGTGAGGGGGGGGGGGGGGCGAGCGATGGAAGTTGGTGAGGAAGGTGAGAGGGGAGGGTAAGGTAAGGGAGGGGGAGGACGAGGATAAGAAGAGGTGGGAGGATGATCTTTAAGAGGGTATGTGGGGGGGGTGGGGGGGGGGGGGGGGGGGGGAGAGTGGATGTGGTGATGGTGGTGGTGGTGGTGGGGGGGAAGGGGAGGAAGAGGCGGCAGCAAACACCTGCCTTGCTTTTCTTTCTTTCATAGATAAAGCTGTCGTCTTGATTACTCGCGCGTGTCGGATTTCACATTGACGCGCTCTGTTGGCTTCGTCTTTCTCTCTTTTCCCTGCATCGTGTTTCGCGTATGTCTGTTTGTCTGGCTGTCTATCTTTCCCAGCGTCTGTCTGTCTGTCTGAAACACAGGGCTGTTTCTCGCTCACCGAAGCTTGGACCAAGGACTCTATAATTCACTTGGACCAAGGACTCTATCATTCACTTGGACCAAGGACTCTATAATTCACTTGGACCAAGGACTCTATCATTCACTTGGACCAAGGACTCTATAATTCACTTGGACCAAGGACTGGATAACTAAACGAGACAGACGTACACGTGTCAAAGAGAGGGACGCAAACTCTGCGCGCTTCTTTCCATCCCCTGCACAACACTGAAAACCGCGTCCCCTCTCACCGGTTAATGTGTTTGTCACATTTGTTGAGGGACTGAGTGCAGTTACCGGCTGCATCCGATTAAAACAAAAAAAAGAAATGAAGCCACCGGTAGTGAATACCGGTTGGATGGGTTTTGTTTTTTCATTCTTTCTTTCTGCCATGGGCCTGGATGGAAAAGTCACAATAGTCAAAAGGTCAGAATAGTCAATATGATGACTGAGGACGTTTAATGAATGAAGATGAAGATGAAGATGGCCTGATGGCTAAGGTGTGTGACTCTTTTTCCAAGGTTGTGGGTTCGATTCTCACCAGAGAGAAAGGTTGGTAGAGGATTTTTTTTTCTTTTCGTTGGAGCTGTCATGTTTATATC
>JADBJO010001109.1:345000-352500 GCA_016801955.1 Conus betulinus
CACGCGTGAACCGTGAGCCATGAAGCGCGAAGCGTGAGTGGCGTTGCATGGCCCCACGCAAGACAGACCTCTGTTCATTTTTCTATTCATGTGTGAGAGGTGAGTGGCGTTGTATGGCCCCACGCAAGACAGACCACGTCTGTTCATTTTTTTCTGTTCACGCGTGAGCCGTGAAGCATGAGGCGTGAGACGTGAGGCGTGAGTTTCTATGGCCCCAGCAGCCTTAGATTATAATTGTGTTAAAGTCCTCTTAAGTTTGAACTTGTTTATTGTGCTGAAAGTACGAAACACGTTTTCTAGTCGACCGGACTATAAAAAAAAAAAAGCCTATGAGAAATTTCATTGTTTGAAGGTGACAGTTGAAGACTATAGGATGACTGGAATTAAGTTACGTGTGACATGTAACATCTGTTCTGATGTTGCCCTTGTTTTTTTCTTCTTCTTTTAAAATTTTTTTTTTAAGAAAATCTTGTCCTGCAACAGCCTCGACACCGGCGATCCAGAGAGAGAGAGCAGTCAAATGTCCTGTCGCCATGTGGCAACCCCCAGAGGATACACGGCACTGCCTCCACAGAGTCACTTCTGTGGTGTTGAGTGACGCCTGCTCCGATCTGACATACAGGTAACAATTCCTACTAAGCCCCCTCAGTCGCGGAGACAGTATGCATGAGCTCTCTCTCTCTCTCTCTCTCTCTCTCTCTCTCTCTCTCTCTCTCTCTCTCTCTCTCTCTCTGTGTCCGTCTGACAACAGTCCCCAAGAGCTTGCCTTCTTCTTCTTCTTGATGTAATGGCCACAATCATCAAACTGATTATTTTGCCTGTACTGGCGATCTCGATACGAATGTCACTAAGGGCAGACACATGCAGAGGGAATTGAAACAGAGAGCAGAACATGAAAGGCCTCAAAATTGGAACTTTTTGTTTTTCCTTTTAATTGCTGACCGATGAGGATGAGACTGAGGATGAAGAAAATGATGGTACGGAGTTCCCTTCTTGTTCTGGGACTGCATGACAGAGCTGTACTCCACGCTTAGTTTCATGCCATAGCAGAACGTCAAGCAGGCCCCCGAGAGATACAGACACCTGCAGCGTTGGTCAGGGAATTAGAGCAACACTCTCGGAGACACACACCTATTAAGGGGATGAAACATGACTGGTGTAATTCCACAATGTCCAGTAGAGCCTGCAGAAAACTCATGTGTGGGTAAGAGCCGGTCGGGACAGCACGCACGCACGCATACACACACACACACACACACACACACACACACACACACACACACACACACACACACACACACACAAATCAATGTCACTAATGGGAATCGAACCCCAGCGCGGAGTCCACAACGCTAACCACGATGCCACAAGAGGCTGTGGGGATACAACTCGTTCATGAGGATTTCTGAGGACATTGAAGATGGCGCGACGCAGTTCCATTTTGTTCTGTTATACATGACAAAGCTGTGCTCTGCTCTTACTTTCATCATAATATCCCGGGGGTCGGAATAGCTTAGTGGTAGAGCGCAGGACTCGTAATCTTGGGGTTGCGGGTTCGAATCTCCGCCGGGCCGTTTCAGTACAGGGGGATTTTTCCCTCGGAATTAACATTGGTTCTGACTCGATTTCCCATACACTCCTTCGAATGAGACTATAAACCGAAGCTCCGTGTGTGAACGCACGTATAACATCCTGCACACACGTCAAATCCCATCACCAACTTTCGGTAGAGAAAGGCAGTTTTGGCCGTTGGTATGGATGACACGTTTCACATAGCATGCACCTTCTCCGAAGATGGAGTATGGCTGCCTTAATGGCGGGATAAAAAAAAAAATAAAACACGGTCATACGCACAAAACTCCACTCCCTTTGTTGGGTAGATGGGATTAATCCTCGCCTTTTCTATACAGGGAGTGTCCGCAGGAGTAATCAGCCTGCGTACGCAGAAGAAGAAGATTGTAATATCCCGGCGTCTATCTTGCGCGACAGGCTGACACCTGTAGTTTTGATCAGGTGTTGGAACAGCTAGGTCAGGAATACAATCGTTAAGCGGATGAAAGTCAGCTGTCTGGCTCTAGTCTTCCCCTTCGAGGCTACAACTTCTTCAACCACCCGAGGTTGGACAAGCCGAAGTTGAAAACAAAAAAAAATCCAGCCAGTGTTTGGCTCTGACGGGGACTCGACCTCTCGATCTCTCGGCCCTCAGCTCGTGACGCTGACCACCGGCCCACTGTGGCTGATAGTCGCTTTGTTTTTTGTCTAGGTACCCTTTGTCTGTTTGTCTGTTTCGCACCCTACCCCACACACTGTCTTCAGCAGATTTATAACTATTGTCCCAAAAAATGCATCACACTTCTTGTGACATTACAAGGGGTATATTATAGCCTATCTACCTTCCCACCTGATTCGGCGAACTGTGCAAACGATCTTTACGATTGGTAGCGGACAGGTGCGTGATTGACCCGTGGACAGTGTGGTATCTGTCGTGCAGTGGCGGCTGTCATCTATCAACACGTTTTGGTGGGTGTGGTGGTGTTTGTTGTCATGCAAAATATCTTCCTTTCAAGACAGAGCGCGCGACATGGCAGGTGTGTGTGTGTGTGTGTGTGTGTGTGTGTGTGTGTGTGTGTGTGTGTGTGTGTTGGTTGTGATGTGTGTGTGTGTTGTGATGCGTGTGTGTGTGTGTGTATTGTGATGCGGGCACACATGTGCGCGCGCGCGCATGTGTGTGTGTGTGGGTAAAGGGTGACGGTGGGGGATAGAGGGTGGAGAAGGGGGTGGGGGGGGGGGGTGGGGTGATGGAGTCGTCTTCGCGGGACAAACTGCTCTCTCTCTCTCTCTCTCTCTCTCCTCTCTCTCTCTCTTTCTCTGTCTCTCTGCATTTCACCACCACGTTATTATTATTATTTATTTTCAGGTATTTTTCTTTTTACTGAGCGAGAGGCCTTGACTGGTAGAGCACAGTGACAAATCCATTACATTCTTCTCAAGGTACAACCACCCCCACTGACACTCAATCATCACCACTCTCACCCCCCTACCACCACCACCACCACCACCACCACTACCACTACCACCACCACCCACCACCATTACCACCACTACAACACCTCCATCATAACACCCGTCGACATCCCTGTCCTCACCACCACCACCACCACCGCACCCATCACCACCACCTCCACCACCACCACT
The DNA here is from genome assembly GCA_016801955.1 of Conus betulinus. Taxonomy (NCBI): domain Eukaryota; kingdom Metazoa; phylum Mollusca; class Gastropoda; order Neogastropoda; family Conidae; genus Conus; species Conus betulinus. The sequence continues at coordinate 348,196 of JADBJO010001109.1, forward strand.
ACAACACCTCTATCAAAACACACGTTGACATCCCCCTATCACCCACCACCACCACCACCACCACCACCACCACCAGTACCACCACTACAACACCTTCATCATAACACCGTCGACATCCCCTATCCTCCTCCTCACCACCAACACCACCCCCCTCCCTTCCCTTTCTCCACCTCTTCCCAGCCCCCTCCCCCCCCCCCCCCCCCCCCCCATCCTATCCTCGGGTTCTCTCCTTGCGCCCTTTCCTTCCTTCTCCCCCTCCCCCCCTTTCCCCATTCCCTTCGACCTCTCCCCCACCCTGCCCCTCTCCCTCCTCCCCGTTCTCCACACCTGTTATCTCTCTCTCTCTCTCTCTCTCTCTCTCTCTCTCCCTCCCCCCACCCCCCCATCCTCCCTGTGGTGAGTGAAGCCACGGCCAGACAGGTGATACAATGCCTTTCACCTGCTCGGCTGTCCCTGTCGGTCCCAATTCATAAACACTTGTCTGTCTGTCTGTCTATCCATCTGTCTGTCTGTCTGTCTGTGCATCTGTCTGTCTGTCTGTCCATCTGTCTGTCCGTCTGCCTCTGTGTGTACGTCTCTCTCTGTCTGCCTGCTTGTCTGTCTGTCTGTCTGTCTGTCCGTCCATCCATCTGTCAGACTGACTGACGGTCCGTCTGTCGCTGTCCATCTGTCGCTGTCTATCTGTCGCTGTCTATCTGTCGCTGTCTATCTGTCGCTGTCTATCTGTCTGTCTGTGTGTGTGTCATTATGTTTGTCCATCTCTCTGTTTGTCTGACTGGCTGGCTGTCTCTGTCTTTTTTTTTTTACATCTGTTTGTCAATCTGTCTGTCTGTCTCTTTGCTTCTGTCCCCCCCTCTCTCTCTCTCTCTCTCTCGGCTGGGTGAAAAAAAAGCATGTATAATTTTGCTTATCTCATTGCCCTGGGAAAACAAAATTCGTTCGTTCTTTCGTTCTTTCGTTCTCTCTCTCTCTCTCTCTCTCTCTCTCTCTCTCTCTCTCTCTCTCTCTCTCTCTCTCCTCTCTCTCTCTTTCGCGCGCGCGCGCGCGCGCGCGTGTGTGGATGTATGTGTGTGTGTGCGCGTACGCGCACATGCGCGAGTGTACGTGTACGTGTGTGTGTGTGTGTGTGTGTGTGTGTGTGTGTGTGTGTGTGTGTGTGCGTGCGTGCGTGCGCGAGTGCGTGCGTGCCTGTGTGTGTGTGGTGTGTGTGTGTGTGTGTGTGTGTGTGTGTGTGTGTATGTATGCTTTTGTTGATGTTGTTGTCGTGGTGGTGATGGTGATGTGATTTCTTTCTCTTTTCTCTTCTTCTTCTTCTTCTACGTCGTCGTCGTCGTCGTCGTCGTCGATAGTAGTAGTAGTGGCAGAAACAGCACCAGCAGTGATAACAACAGTGGTGGTAATCAAGAAGTATTAGATGTAGTGTAGCCATGAGATATAACGACAAGTGTTAGATGTAGTGTTAGCCATGAGATATAACGACAAGTGTTAGATGTAGTGTTAGCCATGAGATATAACGACAAGTGTTAGATGTAGTGTTAGCCATGAGATATAACGACAAGTGTTAGATGTAGTGTTAGCCATGAGATATAACGACAAGTGTTAGATGTAGTGTTAGCCATGAGATATAACGACAAGTGTTAGATGTAGTGTTAGCCATGAGATATAACGACAAGTGTTAGATGTAGTGTTAGCCATGAGATATAACGACAAGTGTTAGATGTAGTGTTAGCCATGAGATATAACGACAAGTGTTAGATGTAGTGTTAGCCATGATATAACGACAAGTGTTAGATGTAGTGTTAGCCATGAGATATAACAACAAGTGTTAGATGTAGTGTTAGCCATGAGATATAACATCATTTGTCAGGAACTCATGTTACCCGGCTCCTTCGCACACTTTTTCATCAACAATGTGGGAATAGGAAATGAGAGAGAGAGAGAGAGAGAGAGAGAGAGAGAGAGAGAGAGAGAGAGAGAGAGAGAGAGAGAGGAAAAGATCGATTGATCGATCGAGAGATGGATGAACAGATGTATGGATGAATAGATCAATACACAGATAGACAGATAGATACATAGATAGATAGATAGAAAGACAGAAAGACAGGTAGGTAGATAGGTAAATAAACCATTAGTAGATTAAAAGAAAACAGACAGACAGACAGACAGACAGATAGATAGATAGACAGACAGACAGACAGACAGACAGACAAACAGATAGATAGATAGGTAAATAAACCATTGATAGATTAAAAATAGATGGATACGCGTGTGCAGTGTGTGCAGGGGAGAGAGAGAGAGAGAGAGAGAGAGAGAGAGAGAGAGAGAAGAGAGAGAGAGAGAGTGTGTGTGTGTGTGTGTGTGTGTGTGTGTGAGAGAGAGAGAGAGAGAGAGAGAGAGAGAGAGAGAGAGAGAGAGAGAGAGAGAGAGAGACAGACAGACAGACAGACAGACAGACAGAGACGGAGAAACGCTCCCGCCTTTAAATGTCACCATGTCCTTTTCTTTTCTTTCTTTTTTTCTTTTTTGCAAAGCGGGAGTGAACATTCAATTATTTTACCATTTCTCTCTCTCTCTCTCTCTCTCTCTCTCTCTCTCTCTGTTTTTCTTTTGAAGCCAGGGGAGACGATTACAGCACAAAAGGAGGAGGGACCATCAAGGGAGGCAACACAATAGAAAGCCAAAAGCGACGCAGACGACGACGACGAGGAGGTGGGTCAGTTTTTTTTTTCTTCCCTCCCCTGAAATCTCCTCTCAGTCGGTAATCTGACTGTCCCAGTGGCATGGCGTTTGATAAACATCTGCCCGCAAATTTCCCCCTTAAAGAGAAAACTACAGACTTGGCCGAAAGGATCTTTTTGTATCCGGTCTGTTATGCCGTAAATCCCAGAAAGCCTCGTTCGTTTTGAGTTTCAGCTTCCTGCCGCGAATATATTTGATTTGCCTGATCTGTCTGAGTGAACTTGTCGTTTTTGACTGGAGGTGGTTTAGGGTTGACTTAATTTGTCTTCTGTATCCTGAGCTTAAGGATTGCTAACTCAAAGATGGACAACACAAACTATTTCTTTTTAAAACACACAAAAAGATGTTGGAACCACTGGACTCTTTTCTGTTTAATAAAAAGAATTTCACACACACACACACACACACACACACACACACACACACACACACACACACACACACACACACACACACACACAAATCTTGGTCCAAACATTGCATTAACAGTACTCCACAGTAACTGCATGCCATTAACATGCTTTAATGTTACTTTTGTTTTGTTCAGTTCAGCATGCCATTTTATTTCAGTTTTAATCTCTGCAAAGTATTATTGACAAGTACAGATTAACTGCATTCTAATTTTAAAAAATCAATTTACATCATTTTAAACCATGATATATATTTCCGTAATATTGATCATAGGTAATATTTATCAGCATACACTAAATCAATATGCACAGATAGAGTGGAGATCTCTTCAGATTTGAAATCAGCATAAAATTTTTTTTTTTTTTTTAAGAATCAGTCATTACATTTAGTTTGAATGTTTTGTCTACGGACTCAAAAATAAGGTCTTAAAACACAAGACGTCCCACTGCCTGATTATGATATGTGCTGCATGGCTAACAAACAGCTTCTGACAACGACATGCTTAGAGTATGGTCGCCTTATTCCTCTCGTCTGTTTAACTTTTATTATTATCATCATTATCGTTTTGCGTGAATTAAAGCAAAACCAGTTATACTGCATCGCCAAACGAAAGATCAAACAAATAAAAACACAAACATGACGCGTTTCGACCTATTTGGCCTTCTTCAGGCAAGAGGAATAGCATCCAAGACAAGGAAAACGAAGGACTCACAGGCAGTCACTTTTCTCTTTGAATGGTGCGCAGACTTTGGTCTTGGTGAACTACTCAAACTACGGAATGGAACCGAGGTTGACGGGGAGACAACTTGGGTTCAAACAACAACAACAACAACAAAAAAAAACAACAACAAACCAAAGCAACAAGAAGTACAAGAACAACAACGACGACAACAACAACAATAATGATAATAATAATAAGAACAAAATGATGATGATAATAACAACAACAACAATTACAATAATAATGTGTTTGTTGTCCGTCGAGACGACGATGACCATCTAGTCAACCTGGGATCGGGGGTGAGTGCGTAGATGGCTGGTCAGGCCGATCTGCGCCCGGAAAGATCTGTCACAGTACGGACAGGGGATAATAATAATAGTAATAATAATAATAATAGTAATTGTTCTTCTGAGGTAAAACCTGACACATACCAC